>ML812294.1:74799-107166 GCA_009831015.1 Picea engelmannii
TAACATCATCCTCCTCAATGTAATTCCCCTGTGCTTCTTCCAATACTATGGAATTTGTGCTAATTCTGATCTGATTTAGTTGTTGTTAATTCTGCAAAATGTGCAGCCAACAAAACTATATCAGGCTAACTGTTTCAACAATTTCATGAAAAAATATGAACCATTTTGGTCAAGTGAACTATCAGAATTCTTCTTTCTAATTTCCTAAAAAATTGAGTGCCCAGATCAATTTTTTGAGTGGATATTTAGATTCCATTGTCCAAGACCTTTCCAACACCTGCTCCCATGCTCAATTCTGAGTCTTGAACATAAAGTTATGGTTATTAGAAATTCGCCCATTAACTTTTTTGTTCAATTTTCAACTTGGCACAACTCTGCATTGTAAATATGCAATTTCACACCTACTCCATTGGAATTTTCATAAGAGAACAATTGGGTTTCCTCATATATTTATTATAGATACTTTTTCCAAGTTTCACCTCATTCTAGGTTCTGGGTTGCTAGTTACAGCCTCTTGAAGTTCTAGGCCAAAATACCAGATTGTAACTGATATGCTACAAGTGCATTCTTTTCCATTTTTAACATGCCCAGAAATTTAATTGAGCTCTGGGATTGTTTTCTATGGTTCAATAGATTTCCATTGAATGAATCTGAGCCTCAATCTGATCCCATAGCAGAAAGTTATGGCTCTTGGAAGTTAGATGGGTCTTAAAATTTACCTCCATCGTTGGTGTCGTAACTTTATCATAAAAGCTTCATTTGACGAGCAGTTTACACCATTAGAAATCTCTCTTCAAGCTCTTTTTTTTGAGCTACACCTCTGTCTCGTGGTTTTTGAGTTGCTAAAAACACTCTTAAGGCCTTCAAAAACGCGTTGCAAAAAGATGACGTTCAAATAGTATAAAACATTCGTAGAAAATTGTTGGTTTTCTGTTGTTGTTCACCCTCAAAATGATTTCGTGCACACATATTTCAACCCGTGAACCCATATTCACCATGCATAACAACAACACAAGGTAAATCGTGCTTCACACACTTTAAAACCACTGTGTATCAGTTCTCTATCTCGCTAATAACTTGCACGCACTACTTTTATGTCGCGCCCCAATATCCACCGCGTGCAGTTTTGGTTCTTGCACTATTACTTGTTGCATGCAGTTTTTGTATCGTGCGCTAATATTCCGCATGCACTTCACTCTACGTGCTGCACCATGCCAAATTTTAGTACACCCCACCACGCACCATTAACAAAACTGTCGCGTGACAACATATACCCACATTGCGCGCGCACCAACCAAACTCCTATGCACTTTGCCAATACTGCGCACACCTCACGCACCATTATTATGTGTGTGTGTGCACAATGCGCACCTTCTTATGCGTGTGCACAATGCGCAATGCTAAATTTAGTGCGCGCACCCGCACACCAATATTTTCCAACGCAATTCCAAAATTTAGCGCGCGCACCAGCACTACAACATTTTTTTGCGTGACACCCAATTTTTACATATCATAAGCCTTTTACTAAACATCCTGTATTTTTAATGTGCCCTCCTGTGCACATTCATTTGTATGCCCAACAATTCCTCGTGAATTCCGCTACAGAAATTGGGGCTTTTGCTTAACTTTTTTCCATTTCTTCCATAGACATTCTGCAACTACAAAATTCGTTCAATTTCACCCCGATAACACCCAATCAACCTCTGCAACAACGAATTGTTGTGGGTTGACTTTTCTAGAATGAATTTTTCTCAAAATCAATTCACAAATTGAGAATTTTAATTACTAAATTCAATCCATCTTTCATGGCTTCACTGTAACTTCAAATTCGACCAATTATAGGTCTGAACTTGCTAGAACAGATATTAAACCAGTAATATCTCACCACATGGTCGAATTTATCACTTTTACCATTAATTTAACAATCGAAATTGGGGCTTTTTCCCAATTTTTGTACCATATTGTAGCTGGATGCTCTGTAACTCGAATTTTGGCCACTTCGAAATAAATCCACTATGAAATTTTGCTTCAACAGAACTTTTCCAGCCCATCCAGGCTCAATGTTGAAAACAGAAGCTCTGATACCATGTTGTAACATCCCCGACCACCCATGTTGGGCCATGCTTCGCCAGATAACACTTTTTTTCTCTCTGCATAACATACTATAACATACCCAGCATCCAACTGAGCTATGCCACATAAAAAAATTGAACTGCATGCAATTAAAACATATGCACACAAAACTCTTGCAAAATCTTTACATATAAAACGCAAAAAGACAAATACATTATGTAATGCATAGTTTTATACTGAAATAACGGTAACCATATACATGCAGCATATACAGGAAATACCCATAAACATACAAATGGTTATAATCATGCACAGGATAAACCCATAAAAATAAACTCGTAAATAACAATGCAGCATGTAAATTTATCACATAATTGACACTTATCTTTGTAATAATATCACCAACTGCGTGTAGACTTCCACGAACCTCCCAATGTTAGACCACACTGCTCATCACTCTCAACAATGGATCACCCCCGAGCTGGGACTAAACTCCACCCAGGTAAAGGGATTCCTAACTAGGCTAAAGGCTCATGGACAACAAGAAAGACTTCATCCAGGTGCTCACTCAACTAATAGCCTACAGTCCCTCATGCCCCACATGCCTGTCCCACCCTAGGAAGTGTGCCCCTTCTCTGCTCAACAGTCCCTCGGTTGCCCCACTTCCCTTCCAGGGCTTCAACAACATGCCAGACAGAAAGTCTCAGAGCCCTGCAGTTGTAGTTTAGCACCTTCAGGAAATCAATTCCCCAACAATTCTCTCATCCATAGAGAAATTGGTCATGGGCCTGACAACTCACCTCTTCAATATCCCACGGGCATGAAAACCCACTTCTTCAGTTCAGCACCCAAGCTAACAGCTACACAAACAGATATGACTCTGGATATAGGTTCATGTACAGTGAAAGGAAGGTATGGAGGTCAACTGCCCGAGTGAATGGTCTTGGTATGGCTGAATGGATGACTTAATACTAGAAGGAATGATGGTCAGAATGATGGAAGGAGGTGTGAAAATGAAATAAGTCCCAACAATATGTATGCATGTCCCCAACTTGACACTTGTCATGTCGGGAGTTACTTTGGCCCACTTGTCCCCAACTTTGGAACTTAGGATAAAATAATTATCCATACTTTATGTTTTAAGAAATATTAATATAATATTCCTCTTTGTCTTAAGCTCCCTAGCTTAGCCCCTTTTCCTTAACTTTTATCCCCTCTCTTTCCCTAACTAGGGGAGTTTAGTCCCACATCTCTTTTATCGTGGTCGATCTGCGCGCAACAATGTATTTTATATTAATTATGAGACATATACAAAAACAGGTGCACTAGCCTTTAACATCTAGGCTCTCTGGCCTAATCAAAACATAAGCATCCTAACTTATAATAACTAGCTCACCAGCCTATAAAACATAGCATATACACAAAGGATCATTGGCCTCACAATCGCGCACACTTAAGATGTTGTGCGCAATATCCTAGAATGTGCACACTTCATCATTTCATTTTGCAGTACATGCACGCACTATGCCCTGAAAGGGTCATACAAAATGATGTCAAACAACTCACCAGCTTAAGTACATTTTCATTTACATTTACAATTGGGTTCGGCCTTAGGGATATTACAATTTGTGCTCTCGCAGACACTATAGTACCAAGCACAAGTGCTCGTCATGCTCCTCCATCGTCGGAGAGTGAATCAAAATATTGTCAATGAATACTTGGATGAACTTGTCCAATTACTCGCAGAACACCCCGTTCATCAAACTCATAAATACCCCTGGGGCATTTGTCAATCCAAATGGTAAAACAATAAACTTGTAATGACCAAACCTCGTCTTAAAGGTGGTCTTAGGGACATCATCGTCCTTGATCCGTAACTGGTGATACCCTAATCGCAAATCGATCTTTGAAAACACCATAGCACCCTTCATTTGATTGAACAAATCGCCAATCCTCGGCAACAGATATTAATTCTTGATCGTTGCCTTGTTCAATTGATAGTAGTTAATGCAGAGTCTCCATGATCCATTCTTCTTTTGTAGTAAAATAACAGGCACACCCCACAGTGACACACTCAGACATATAAGTCCTAGGTGTAGAAACTCTTGTAACTTTGGGGTCGACATTTGATAAGGCATTCTTGCTATCAGTTCAATATCTGGTTTTAGGTCTATGGTAAATTCCAATTCCTTCTCCGGCGGAATCCCAGGTAACTCCTCCGGGAAGACATCCACCAAATCTCTCACCATAGGAAGGTGTTCTAGGCCTTTTGCTAATCCCTTCTCGTTTAATGCAAGGATCGCATAAAGCTTACATCCTTTGTGCATGCTCTTCTGTAACTGCAAGGAAGAGATAAACCTCAGGGAAAATCCCTGGTTCTGACCTACAATCACACGTCTTTGTCCCTCGTCATCGACCAAGCTCAACCATTTCATCTTACAATTGTGTATTGCCTCATGTGATTCCAACCAGTCCATATCGATCACGACGTCATGAGATCCTAATATCATGATGTACATATTGGCCTTGGTGACAAACTCTCCCAGGTTCAGGGTACAACCCGTAACCTTTCCTCCAACCTTTTGCTTGGCTCTCGAATCCATCTCTACAAAGCCAAACTTGTCTTGTTCAACAACCTTTACCTTAATCCTTTTTAGCATTGCACCATAAATGGAACTCTCGATAGCACTGAGATCTATCAAAATACTAAGGGTCTAGTCAGTGATGGTACCTAACGTCTCGAGCACAGTCAACTGGTCCTTTGCTTGATGGTTATTCATAGCGACATGAATCCGATGGGCCTTGCCCAAATCTCCCACAGTAGTGGGTCCGGCTAATCCAGATGCTCTAGTCCTCTCCACTAGGTAGTCACACTGGCAGTGTGGCTCCCCACAAGTTCAACACCCCTTCTTCAATCCAATACTCTCGGTACCCGAAGTAGAAGCTGGCGGCCCATGGGCCTAGAATCCTAGTTTGTTCTGTTGAACAGGCCTAAATTGTTGTTGTTGCGGTCGATGTTGTTGTTGATGCTGTGGTCCCTGGTAAGGAGTCTGTTTTTGTGGCGCTGGTCCCCAAGGTGTAGTGAAAGTGGATCCTCTCTAGAAGCCATGATATCTTGGGGCCTGTCTAGCTGGTGTTTGATGTTGCTGCGTGCCGAATGAAACTTGCCCTACTGGTCTCACTAGGGTCCTACTCCAACCCTCGTTGATAAGCTCCTCCTCAACTATGAGGGCCTTTTGGATGACATCATGCAAGGTCCAAGGCATCATAATCCTAACCTTTGCACGTATGTTGGCATTAAGGACAAACAAGAATCTGTTGAACTTAAGTTTGTCGGTATTAAGGTGTGGAGCATATTGAAGCAACTTCATAAAATGGGCCTCTTACTCGGGCACCGTACAATCGCCTTGTTGTAAGGAGTTGAACTTGTTGAGCTGACGCTCGATGAATTCCTCTGATAGGTACCTCTCTCAGAACCGTTCCTCGAATAGTTCCCATGATTCATCTTCAATGACCATGTTCAATTGTGGCAGGAGCGTCTTCCACCAAAGAAGAGTTATCCCCTTGAATTGAAAGACCGTCATGCAGACTTTCATGTTGGAGGTATAGTCGTGAAGTGCAAAGCACAATGCCATATTATCCAACCATGCCTCGATGGTTGTGTCGTCTGGGGCAACAAATAACTCGGGAAATTTGACCTTCTCGAGTTCACGGTGAATGCTACCAGTACCAATCGGAGTGCATGGTGGACCCTTAGGGGGTGCCGATGCCATAGACTCATCTCTGTCCAAATGACTGATCAGTGCCTTAGACATGCACTGAAAGGACCTCATCAGCCCAACCACATCACCCACCGCTATCTTCTCCTACCTGAAAACATGTTCGTCTCCCTGGGGGTTAGACCCCTCAGGCATGGGTGTTACTGGAGGCATTGTGCCTCCTCCTCTAGCATCCTGTCATTTGCCTCCGCAACATCCTCTAACCATGATTACCTACACAAATACAATTCAACTTAATTAACAACATTATAATCCAATAGCATATCAATTAAATCTGAAGTGTTCCCAAGTCGTGGGTTGAACCCGCTTTGATACCATATGTAATGACCCCATCGTTACGACTACAAGAAAAGCAAAAAGTGCAGAATAATTTTTTTTTTGTTTTGTTTTTTTAATCAAGATGACAACCATGATTACAGCTAAATAACATGTCTAATGATGAGCACCATGCTCACAGAATAAGAAACAGATAACTATGACTCCACGCACTAGCATAAGAGCAACTAGGTGAAACATGTGTAAAACAACAAAGAGAAATGATTGCTTGCCCAACACAAATATTACCATGCCTACAAGCTAAGGGACAACATCCCCATCCTGACACAACGGCCTCAACTGCCAGTTAACTAGAACCTCAATGGCGTGCAACCAAATGCATGAAGTCGTTCATCCTAAGCACCAATATTAAACTTACAATGATCAATAACACCCACACGGAAAACACAGACCTCGGCCAAGTTATCCTTCTCCTCTATCCCTTAGGGCACAGAATGATCCCCTCATCAGGAATCATGTCATTCCCAGGTGATAGGCACAACTATAACCCTGGCACTACATAACCTATCTGGACTAAGGACTCTAGATGAATCCAACGCACTAGGAGTCGAGTTATTGACAAGAAGACTATTGATCCAGGCATGCAATCGACAGGTCAACGAGATAGCCATGACATTCATACAAAACAATAATTTCTTGCGCAAACAAAAAAATCTGGTCGATCAAATAATTAATAGGAAAACAAATATCGTTGCAGCTATAATACCAACCCCAAATTAGATAAATATATATCGCCTCCCTTAGAACTGAAACCACTATCTTGTAGAACTGAAAAATATAAGAGTTTGTTGTCTTAACTTGCTAAGTAAAACTGAACCGAGTTGCTATCTTATCAATCTACTATCATTTAAAACTAGAATTGTAAGCCAAAGGTTTTGGTGCAACTGAACACCAAATTATTCACATAAAATAATAATTCGTTTAAAAAGTTGTACATCACAATGCTACCGCTGCAGTTCAATAATAAAGATAACAACAATTTACATAATAAAGGTAACAACAATATAAATATTAAGGGTAACAACAATATAAATACAATCGTAAGGTAACGATTTCTATACAAGAGTATGATGGCATTGTGCAACAAATTCGTTGTCTAGTAAGCACTCTCTAGTAACTAAGTCTTTGTCTACTTTAATTCATAACACCCTTGTCTGTCATTTTAGTAATGCATGGTTAAAAGTAACACTAGCTATCAAATAGTATCGTTGTCTATCCAGTGTTTGCCTGTGGTCTAATGAATAGTATAACTGTTTCAAGTTGTCTAATAAATGCACGAAGATGTTGTCAATAGTTGTCATAAAATATTTCACAGGGCTCCCACATATATAATTTCATTACCATAAATCAATAAAACTATAACTGACATACTGTGCAAAACAATAGAGGCGACAATGAAACTCTCACAGGTGTAACTGTGCCCAATGACTTGGGAGGGATCAATTAACCAACGCGTCATCACACGTGGACATCCATTGGAATTTATTACCAAACAACAAAAGAAAACAACCCATACATATGGAATTTACCAGGATGGAAATTATCAACTAAAAAAATGCAACTGAATTATATCGTTATCATCTCTGCTAGAAATCAAAACTAAAATGCAGACACATTTATATATATCGTCATTCATTTTTTCGGGATATCAAACAAAAATGCAGATACATTTATCTATATCATCCTTCATTCTGTCAGGATATCAAACAAAACGCAGACATGGATATTTCATTTTCAGCCTTATTGGGATATCAAACTTAAAATGCAGACATAGATATTCTATTTCTGACCTTACCAAGATATCAAACTTAAAACACAGGCATATAAAAATATAAATCGAACTATTATCGCAGCCTTAACACGCAGGCATATAAATTCAAAATTGTAATAATGCAGACAGACATATATGTATCCTTATCAATAATGAGTAGCTCGTTGTCCTTCAATGTATTTTGCAGTCAGTTATATAAATATGTTGTTCAACATATCCACATTAATATATCTGTAATTTATATGAAAAAACATATTATAAGCAAACTGTCCTGTTCAAATTACCATAGTTCTATTGCACTCAACGGGGTAATGAAAATTGCAGTTCTATTGTTGTGTTTGTTAATAAAAATAGCAATCCAAACCAGTAAAAAAAAAAACACCTCGAAATTGCACTAAACAAGGTAATGATTGCGGTAAAAAAAAAAGGAAAGATTGCAGAGTATCCCAAGTATAAAAAAATGTGTGAAGTAAAGAGATGAATTTGTTGTGCAAGCGAACCAATTCGCAGTAAAAAATAATAAACCTCTACCATTACTCAGGAGAGAAAAATGCTACCATATACAGTGAAAACGCCAAGTAAAGCTGCAGGGTAAATTTTCCATTGAGAAGTGAGAAAAACACAGAGTATAATCGCCAAGGAGTGTATTAAACACAGAGCTAACTATCCAGGAATATATTAAAAACGCAGAGTAAAAAAATTTGTGGATGGGTGTGTTGAAGTGCAGAGAATAAATGCATGCCAGATGTATGAAAGCGCAGGGCAAAAATTGCTCTTAAAACATATTAAAATGCATAGGAAAGTCATTGGCCAAATGGTTCAGAATGCAAGGTAAATTCGCCTTAAAACACAATGAAATTGTAGAGGAAAATTACAGTCAAGGTATTAAATTACAGAGCGAAAATTCACCAGTTTGTAAGGAATAATATTTCACAGTATAAAGATAAGTAATTCGTCCATCAAGACGTAGGGAAAACATAGAGTTAAAAATTAGGGGATAGGAATGAAAACAATGGCAGAATTACTCAACAGAAGAAGGCACAATGACCATCACTCAACCAAGAACAATCAACAGGGGTAGATGATTGGGAAAACACATCCTTCGCTCATCATCCACACACATAAAAGCAGGGCATTGGGATCTATAGGTTTATTAACACCGAAGTGATGATCGTCGACCCAACTCCTGGCCGACTGCTCAAGCATGGATTGATGATCTAGGGATGAGGATGAAGTAAAGTAAAACTCTTCACAATAAATCAATAAAACCAATAGGACAATCACGACTTTCAGGGATCAAATGCCAAGGGAATCAAGTCAAGCAACGAGCTTAAGGCTATGGGGAATTTACGTTCTCGATTAAAAATCCAATCCAACACTTTCTTCACACAATTAAAGTACATAAATGAAAGCGTAAGGTCAATAGTAATATACCATCCAAAATAAAAGCATGTGTACTGTAGCCCAAGTCATTCGCTCTGAGTCGTTGTCCCGTGCGCTCCGTGTAGCTCCTACTTTCTGACTAATGACACTTCACCGGTACCTCCCAACCAATGCTAGGGTTACTCTTCTTTTCCCTTAGCCCCCCGAGCCGCAAAGGGGCCACACACCCTAACCAAAGAACAACTAGCTCCCAGCTTGCCTCACAAGGCCGAGCTACCACTCCTCATCGAGCTGGGTATCCCAACTCCCACAAGATAATTCAGTCAAGTCAAAAATCCTGCAGTGTAACATTACACATGAAGTAAGAGATACATCCTTCTCCTCCTCCCCCTTTTATATAGAGTTTCTAAGTCATTTCTTTCCCAAATTCCCATTTAATTTATTGTTCAATAATTTAATTCAAAAAAATCCTCCCCGTACATGTGTCACCCATCCCCTTCATTGCACGAGAAATTAATTTCATTAATTGCTTAATTACTCCTATTTCCCTCACCCACCTAAAATCATTCTGAGGTGTCCCCATATTCTCTTACACGTTTTAATGACTTACCCCCTTACTAATTTACTAGTTTAGTTTAATTTAGAAAGCTCTTGAAAGCAAGATTCCTTGCTAAGTTAGTCATTCTACTTTTCCCTTATGTTTCCCTTTTTCTTTATGTTTCCCCCTTTTTCCCTTAGTTTCCTAATTCTTTTAAATTTCCCTCTTTCCCTTTTTATATAAAAATCAAATTAGCAAGTGTAGACTTTACCCTTTTTCCCCTTTTTCTTTTTAGTTAAAATTTTTAATTAGCACAAGTAACAAACAATCAATTTCTTTTGTTAAAAATGTAATCCCCCAAAGTAATTTGATTTCTATAAATTAAACGAATGTCTTACCCCCTTCTCATCACATCTTTAACGATGATTATTAGTATCATATATATATATATATATATTAACACAAGTATCACTTAGACCTAGATTTTGTTTTCCTAGGCTGGGCGACATTTTATTAGGGAAATTGTTTTTAAATCTTTCTTATCGCAATATTTGTTCTAAGGCCATATAGGTTTATTCACTTATTAGTTAACAATGTGACTTCCCTTCAGGATGAACTAGGTACTCCAAGGGTGCCACTCACCTCATTTTGTTTCCCTTGTGCGACATGCCCTTCAGGACGCACTACATGCTCCAAGGGTTCCACTCACCTCTTGACTAACTTGGTAGACATTAAAAAACCCTAGAGTCAATACTCCGTCAGGTGATATTGTGGGAGACTAAGGGTCTCTAAGGAATAAGGCCCCTGCCTTATTGCGTGCCCCTTAGAATCATCGTGAGCGACTATCATAGTCTGCCCTCACGACATTGTGGGTCTCATCGAACTAGGTAGTCGTTAAACTAAAGTTCGAGCCACTGTGGGAGCGCTAGTAGGCTGTGGCAGGGCTGTTGTCCACACATCTCCCTCAACATATCTGGTAGTCGTGCATGACCCCTCTACTCCACATGTGAGTCTGGTCGGCAATCTATCGTCATCCTACATCATCAACAAATCATGTCAGAAATAAAATCCATAATCATAACATCTAATCAGATGCACATATGTCATATATACAACAATCAAACCCCAATAGTCCACTCCCTGACTCGATCCGGAGTCCAAGGGTTTCATCAATGCCTCAACATCCTCGAGGTCCAAACCCTGCACACTTAGGAGAACCGAGTCAATACAACAAAATAACATATAATCACATCCATAATGCCTCATAATCATAATCAACGACCAATAGTATAATAATTTGGATCACTTGCAAGCAAGTGTCCTCAAAGAATAAGTTCACTCACTGTGCCCAAGAGTGAGATGTTACATTCATATAGTTTGAATATAAATTATTTTCATAAAATCCAAATTTTTTATCATTGAGAGCAATCCATGATGAAAAATGAGAATATATCTTAGCATAATTAAGTTAATGGTAATGATGATCACTATTCTTAGCAAACTTTTGTATACCTCATTGGTTTTATGTGTTAACAAGTTATTAGGATTGGTTGAGTTACAAATATTGTGAAGTTGAGACTTACTATGGGCATAGAAGCACACTATAAGAGAGTGTTTTTCACTCTCCACCTTCTTAGTATCAAGATGAGTAGTGTTACAAATATTATGAAATTTAGACCTAATCTCCCATCCCTCCATCTCCAAGTAATAAAAGGAATCCATCCCATTAATCAAAGGAATCCCTCCAATTATGTCCATCATTGAATTGAAAAGAGTTGCATAGGAACTAATTTGTTTAGTACAATAAATGAAATTATGATCATACATAGAAAGGAAAAAGGAAACCATTAACACATATGATGGTGAAGTAGAGAGATCCTATCAATTAAACCCTAGTTTATAGATGATTTTAAAATATGGAAAAGTGATGGAGAGGTTTAATCCATCTATATGAATGCTAGGAATTGGGAGTACATATCCACTCAAGGATCATGATTTAAGAATAATATTTCAATCATTCCATAAAAAAAATAGAATTTAGGATGATCCACATCTTGGTTAAATTCTTTTTGAATCTAAGGTTGTTAGGTTGATTATGTTGTGTAAGGGTGTAAAGTGTAAGCAAGGTGCATCCTTTTGTATCTAAGCATGATGCTATATATAATGAATACTTTGTGAATTTTAGGAATACTTATGAATCCAATATGGGTGAAAACACAAATATGGGTAACACTTTTTGGAGTGAGCCATGCAAAAATTCAACCAAACTCTAGGCTGAGAGATTTAAAACTCTCTATTGAGAGTTTACCAAAACTACAACAATCTTATTGGGATAAATGCAACAAATTCTTGGCCAACCTATTTTGTCGAACAAGAGTTTTTGGTTAACTAAAATAACAAATCTTGTACCAATTTTCCAAAACCTACAAATTCAACTTAAGAAGGGTAAACCCCTTTCTATTTTTGTGAAGAATTGTTATTTATTAGTAATTTTGTTCTAAATTTTATCACTTAAGAATTTTACTATTCCCAAAATCACCTAAAATGAAAATTCATTATTGTCAAAATCACAATAAAAAAACAAGTGTTGCATGGCAGCATAGTCCCTGCTAGGCTGGATGCAAAGTAAACACGTGGGTAGCAAGTTGCAGTACACATGGTATTCCTGAATTAGTTTAATTTGAAATTTATCAAAAATTATTAATGTTTGGTACATAACCAATGCAACCCAGCAGTTACAGAGTGGCGTGTAGGCGAAGTCGCTGGTTCATTTTATTTAACAGTTATGTCATATACATTTTGCAACGAACAATTTCATCATATACATGAGACTGAGTAATTTATACAATATTATAACATTGTATGAAGATTTTGATGTCGAGGGTGTTCGGTGATATACATTTTGCACCAAACAGTTCYGTGATATACATTTAACAATTATGTCATATACATGAGATAGTAATTTATAGAATATTATAACATTGTATGAACTGAGCTGCCTTGAGGGGAAACCAGCTCAGCCAACCGAACCACTTCATAACTGAAGTGTAGACTGTTACTAAYGCAAAAAGAGTTCAAAATTGTGGCCCGTAAGGGTGGCCGTTACAGCTGTGGAAAGTGTAGACAACATAACTATAGTAACCATGGACAAATGCATGAAAGGTMGACATGTAGATGACAAAATAACATAGTAAAACAATAGACAGATCACTGGTATGGGATGTAGTGCTGCGACAGGGCCATGCAAAAGGCGGTAAATGTCGTGTCGCCRGGAGGAGGCAGCTCCTCATCGACTAGTGTCTGGTTTAGTTGCATGGTGTTGTCCRTTTGTGATGGCACGTGCTCTTTCTTCTGTTCTAGTGCCAACACTGGTGCAGAGGTTGTTGCTGGTTGGGCTATTGTTTCTTGGCCTGCCTCTGGTGGGAGGTGATGAGCATCTTGTAACACGGAGATCAATTTCATAAGTTGAGAGGTTTTTTTATCCAGGGCCTCTAAGCGGAACCAGAGGTTGTCCATGTTTCGACGTAGGTCGAACACCAAGCTCTGCACCAGGGAAAGGGACATAGAAAGGGGTGGGAGAGAAGCGGGAATTTGAGTGGACTATTCCAGGGATGAGGAGGAGGTGGCTAAAGAGGAGGAGGATAGCAGTGAGGGATTAAGCGGGGGACGGATGACCAGGTGGGGCTCGTTTGGCTGGCAGACCGACCCGCGTTTCGACTTCCCTCATAGCCGGGGCATATTCGGGACAGTGGGAGAGACAAAATGTGCCAACAACATAGTAGGAGAGGACAAAAGTAGAGCAGGGAAAGGTTGGGCAGGAGGCAGAGCTTTGAGAAGAAAAACCAAGAAAGAATGAGCCATCTAGAGCCGATGGAGCAATTGAAATAGGCCAGGGAGCTGGTGAGTTTTCATAAATGGCCGCATGCGCAGAGTAAAGGACCAGTGAGTTCCATTGAAAGGATGTGAAGTTAGAGCAGGGCGCACTCAGAGTAATGGTGTGGTGCCTCGAGCAAGCTGAAGTTAAATTCAGGAGACACGTGGGCAGGGAGTTGAAGTACATGGGTACATGGGAAAAAAGCGGAAAAAATAGTTCTGCGATATACAAAGTGACACCCGGATTTGTGGACTATTAGAATTTTAAGGGCATCATATACAAAATAGTATTCTTAACATATGTTTTACATACAGTCATGAACAAAAAACACAAAAAAAATAGTAGTAACATCTATTACCTAGGTTCCTGGAGAAGTGTTTGGTGCAGAATTGACATGGGTTTTCAGGTTGTGGGGGTGTTGGACTAAAAATTCGGCTTCTATTGTTTCATGGTATACAAATAGCACGGACACTTCTGTGATATACAAATTGACAAGTGGTCCTACAGATTATTTGAATTTTTGGATCACGGGTTCTGGGGTTGCTGTGCTGAAAATCGGGCTTCTGTTGTTACCCAAATAAGTTTTCCTTTTTACATATGTTGGTGGACAAAAAAAGAAAAAACAATAATATTGACATCTGTTACATAGGGTGGTGAACATAAGTATGAAACAATGGCATTCCCGAATTAATTTTCTTAAAAAGAGTGGGTTCTTGACTTAGCTAGTTTTTGGATCGCGGGTTGTCGGGTTGAGGACCTGTTGGTCCATGGTCTACAAATAGCACCTTGACTTCCACGATATACAAATTCACAAGCAGTTTTGCGGACTAGTTGAATTTTTGGATCGTGGGTTCTCAAGCTGGCGGGCTGAAAATCAAGCTTTTGTTGTTCCATGGCCTACAAAAATAAAATATGTGATTTGATGAAGTAGATATATAGAACATGCACAGAAGCTTCATTCTGGGTTGTGGGCTGAAAATTGTGCTTGTGTTGTTCTGTTGCCTACAAATAGCATCGAGAGTTCCGCGATATACAAATTGAGAAGTTGTTTTGCGAACTATTTGAAATTTATGGATCACGGGTTGTCGGACTGGCGGGTTGCAAATTGGGCATCTGTTGTTCTATGGTCTACAAATAGCACCTAGAGTTCCACAATATACTTATTGACAGTCGGACTTGCAGATTACTTGATGTTGAAGTCGCACGTGTCGAATAAGCAAATTGAAATAATAAACTGAATAACTTATTTTTGTATCGATAAAATAATTTATAATTAAATAAACCAAGTTTAGCATTCTTGAAATTAGTTTTCCTTTTTACATATGTTGGTGGACAAAAAAAGAAAAAAAAATAGTACTAGCATCTGTTACATAGGTTGGTGAACATAAGCATGAAAAAAATTGTGTTGCGGAATTAGGCGGGTTATCGGGTTGCCGACCTTAAATGCGGGCTTTTGTTGTTCCTTGTGCTACAAATAGCAGGTAGAGTTCCACGATATACATATTGACAATCAGACTTGCGGAGTATTTGAATTTGGAGAGGCTCGTGACGAATAAGCAAATTGAAATAATAAACTCAATAACTTGTTTTAATATCAATAAAATCGTTTATAATTAATTTAAACAAGTTTAGCATTTCCGAATTAATTTTTCTTTTTACATATGTTGGTGGACAAAGAAATGAAAAAAAGAATAGTACTGATGTTTGTTACATAGGTTGGTTAACATAAGCATGAAAAAAAAAACATTCCCGAATTAGTTTATTTAAAAGAGCGGGTTCTTGAGTTGACGAGTTTTTGGATTGTGGGTCTGTGTCCTACAAATAGCACCGACAGTTTCGTGATATACAAATTGACAATTGGAGTTGGGGACTATTTGAATTTTAAGGGGTTTGTGTTGAAAAAATTTAGCATTCGCGAATTAGTTTTCTTTACATAGGCATACAAGGCGGTCGACAAAAGGACCAAATAGATAGCATTCGTGAATTAGTTTTCTTTAAAACAAGCACTCATCGACACAAGAAACTCAAATTTATGAAATTATATGTTCGTGGAGACCATAAAATATACATAGAAAATACGTAACTATGTGTACATACTCTCTATGGAATTTTACGAAAACATAAAAGCAAGAAAAAAACTAGCATTCCCAAATTAGAGCATGGAGGGAACCCTGAATTGAAACTTGTCCAGTTTTTGGATCGCGGGTTCTCGGGTTGGGGACCTGAAAATGGAGCTTCTATCGTTCCATGTCCTACTGCCAATGTCTGTTACAAAGGGTGGTAGACAAAAGCACCAAATAAATATCATTCCCAAATTAGTTTTCTTTAAAACAGGGGCCAGTGGATACAAGAAATTGAAATGTATCAAATTATAGGTTCCTGGAGAGCATAAATTACACATACCAAATATGCAATTTTTTAAATACCACACACAGTTCGGCAATATACAAATTGAGAAGCAAATTTGCGAACTATTTAAATTTTAAGGGCTTTTGTGGCAAAAGTATGAAGCATAGGTGGTAAATATCCAACAAATGACATATTCTCTAGACGTTTGAGTACAAAAAAAGTAGCGAACACAATTTCATGACATTTATATAAAAAATAATGAAACCTGTTAGATATTCCTGGAATATATATATATATATATATCTGAAAGATGATATCTAAAATTTGAGTCAGTGATTTATTTCATACTTTATTTTGAAAATAACCAGGCCGGAGAAAAGATGCATAGGACAAAAAGAGAATTGAGATAAATTAAACAGAATATCTTCACATTTAGCATGGTTGAAGATAAAAATCTAGGAACACTTAAATATATAAGCAGACAAAAGAATAGTTTTATTTGGAATATATGAAAAAATTAAAAGTTGGTTACATATCCCTGGAAATGTAAATTTGTTTTTCATATAGACTGGGATTGGGGATCCCGTGGACAATAACAGAAATATGTATAAGAAATAGGACTATGGAAAGGAGTTGGACATGGTAGAATGTAATACCTTAAAAGTAGAAATGGTAAGATCATTTTTTGGCTATAGATTTCTACTCAGATAAGTTGGAATAACTGAATTGACAAAGAAAGAACTATGCATTTCCCTGTTGGATTTGGGCAATGACCCACTTCAAGTTCTCTTCAATATAGTTTCTCAAAGGGGTGACATTGATGTCATTGCGGATTTGAATCTTGAAAACTTCATTTTCTAATTCGCTTAGATCAATTGAAAGTTTGCACAGAGTTTCATCGATGTCTGCATTCTGTACCGAATACTGGACTATCCAGTTGTGCACCTCTTGTTCATGATATTCAATAATGCTGTAAAAATTTTCTAAAGACAAGGCTTTCAAATTATCAACTTGTTTATCAAAATCTTGCTTGGTTGACGCCAACGAGTTGAGGATTAAGCTGGGGTCCTGGAAGTCGTTTGAGTTTCCTGCTAAGTCTATTTTGGTTAGCTTTGTCAATAATGTTTCTTTCTTTGATATTTCTTGCTCACATGACTGGATGATGACATACAGATTTTTCACTTTCTCTTTCCAACATGCTTCTAATTGAGTGAGACGTTTATTGGAAGGGAGATCATGTTGTCTTCTTCTGGTCTTTGTGATGTTGTTGACATGAAAGGCAAGAGGGATGACCGTGTGCACATAGAAACTTTCTTCATTTTTTAAATTCTTCTGCAAAAGTAGGAGCAAGTTATGTGCCCTACTCCCCAAGGAATCCATATCCTATGATGTTTCCCAGGCCTTCGTAATCAATTCCATTCTTTTGTTGATATTTTTCTCGACATATGCTCTACAAGATGCGAGGAAGTTGGAGGACACTTTTAGATTTGTTGCAGGAGTGCACGTAGTAGCAGGCATTGCTATTCGTAAAGAACTGTGAAGCAATGGCATAGGGAACAAAGATTCCTCTAATTCTTTAATGTGGTTCTTTAGTCTGGCATTTTTGGCTTCAATGAGTCCAACAGAACCATGAAGAGCATCTCTGGTTGCCATGTGAAGTTGAGAGATTTTGGACACCTGCATATTGGCAAGGTCAAGTTCTGAAAGATGTATTCTTTGGTTATTATTTATATTTTTTTTTTCAACGATTAATTTTTTTTATTCGAATTCAAAAACAGCATTCTGGAACATGAAGGATTCATATTCATAAAAAATTAGGGTATCAACCATGTCCATTGAGCAGGTAGGATGAATTTCGTCTGTGGGATGTGATCAAGGTTGAAGAATATGCTTTCCAGATCAGCATCAAGATCCACATTTTCACTATAAGTTTCGAGTTGCTCAGCCTCCCTTGCAATTCTTTTTCCCTTCTTCTGCACAGGAAGGTCATGAGGAAGATGTTCACTATATTTCTACAAAATTGTTGTAGAGTTGGTGCCAATACTTTTTCAAAACATTGATTTGCTCCAGATGCTACTTGAAATGAAGAACTGTAGGGGACAATATAATCCCCCAGAAACATTGCTTCCATGCGTGCGAATGGAAAATATCCTCATTAATGACAATATCTATGCATGATGTATGATGACTTGTTAGAAGTAAAGCTTAATTATTGCATACTTAGAAGTGCGAAGGTGGTAGTTACGGCAAAGAACATTTAAGGAGTGAAGGTTTCATGAATGAACCAAGGTGGCGGCATGCGAATGACATTCCATGGTATTTCAAATTAAGACTTGGAAGAGATTGGAGGTTTTAGGAAGGAAGCAAGCTGGCGGCGTGCGAATGACATTCCATGGTGTTTGAAATTAAGACTGGGAAGGGATAAGAAAATCCTTCGCATAAATTGAATTGATGGAAGAACTTCTTGAGCCTTGCATGCATCAATGACAGCTTAGACGGTGCCTGCACGATGACCTGTTAGCATTAAATATTTAGAAAGAAGACACACACACACACACACACACATATATATAAACACTATTTCTTATTATGCAGATATGTGAAGGTGATGGGCACGAGGAAGAGAAAGCAAGGAAGGAATGGCCAAGTGTGAAATTGCATAATGAAACTGATGAGTTTACAATGTTGAGGCTGCATGAGTCGGAATTGCTCAATGAAACAATGTACGGATGTCATTCCATACTTTTCCACTTTCAGGATGGTGGGTTCTCGGACAGGTGGGCTCAAAAAAATGCCTCTATTGTTTGGTGTTCTACAAATAGCACACACATTTCTACGATATACAAATAGACAAAGGGACTTACGGGTTGGCTTATATTTTATAGACCATTGACAGTTTCTAGATCATGGGTTCTTGGGCTGGTGGGGTCAAAAACGGGGCTCTATTGCTAGGTTACTTACAAATAGCTTATGACAATAATTTGACAATCAAGTTTGTGTTCTTTCCGGCTCAACATTCTACTCCAGGGCTGGCGGGATCCCAGAAACGAGCAATACATATCAAATATGCATAGATCCCTTATTCCATACTTAGCCACTTATTTGAATCGCAGACTTGGCTCCGTCTGACTCCCAGTGCATATTTCATAATTCATGTGCAACACCAACTTTGTGGTTACCAGACTGGTGTGTGTAGAAATGAGGCAAAATTAGATATGTACCTTTATTAAGTATCGACATCAGATTTTATACACCATGTACCCATATCACATTCCATACTTGTGGGTTCTCGAGCGGGAGGGGTCAAAATAAAGCCTTTTATTGTTCTGTGTTCCACAAATAGCACATACAGTTCCGTGATATACAATTTGACAGGTGGACTTGCGGGGTGGCTAAGATTTTAGATGCCATTATTTGGGTCGCGCACTTGCAAGATGCACAATATGCCTCTAATGTTTCATGTCCTATGAATAGCCATTATGGTTGGGCGATATAGAAATTCACAAGTGGACTTGCGGGGTGGCCGGCCCAACATTGCATCTGCTGGATGGAGGATGTGCAAGGTAGTTGCCTCTACGTGCAAAACAAAAAAAAACAAAAAAAACATAGCTGCAAATAAGTTTGACAAACACGGGCAAAGTAAATGAAAAATTGTTTATTGTGGAACACGGGCAAGAAAAGGGTGCACCTTTGCATGGTTTGGTCTATGTGTGTGGGTAGGAGTTCTTTGCATCCTCTACTTTTCCTATCTATTTCTATGAATAAAAGTACAAAGCAAAATGGATATGAACATAAGTTCAGATGTTAAGAAAAAGGAAAGTACTATGTACATTTACAAAAAAAAAATAGAATACGTTGAATAGAGTCAGAAATAGTTTTTGGGAGGATGTACCTTTTTATTCTGCACAATGTAAATTTTATAATTCAAGCAGAACATCGTCTAGAGCAATGTGTGAACAAATCAGAGATACAGATATGCTTTGAAACATACAAATATGAGTTTGCAATAACTTTGATGTATATTTCATAATTCAAGTGCAATACCAATTGTATTGTGATCAAACCAATATGTGTCTAAGACAAACATATTGTATTGAGGAATGGGCACATTGGACCAGACATGATCTATTTGTGCATTTTGCAGATGAACTGTGTTGTTCATAAGAAAGAAGAGACTGTATTTGCACATGTAGTTTTCCAATTCTTTTGTTCTACCAGTATTTTGTAGCATATCGATCTTGAAGTCTCCTACAAGTACAATGGGTCCGTTCATATGGAAATGGGTCAATGCATTGGAAATAACATGTACTGTGTTGGAGAATGTTGCATGAGGAGTAGCATACAGATTCAGTATTGCAACTTTTGTTTCATGAGAAAAAAAAATTTGCAAGCACCAACTCAACATTGTTTTCTTCGATATGTATATGGTCCAAAATTGGTAGATGTTTTTTCACCAGTATCATGACCCCATGTGTAATGTAAATTGATATGCAATTGTTATTTGGGAATTGTTTGTTATGTGTGCATAATGCCATCTGTGTTTCTTGCAAGCACAGAATATCAGATTGCATTATATCATAGTAATTCAGTATATCATCCATGTGTGCATTTAAGTTGCATGTGTTAAGCGATAGAATTGATAAAGATGAATTTGTTTGTATGGATTGGTAATCATAATGCAGTTTCCATTTTGCGGTGGTCCCCAGTCGTTCCATTTCAATATCAACTTTTTGTTTCACTTTGAAGTTATATTTTTTGAGAGGACTTAGTAAATACAAGGACTCTATGCTTCTAACACGGGACAATGCTGTGTAGACAAGTCCATGTATCCAAATTCCAGCATGCTGAAAAGAAACTTTATCAAGTGTTAGTCCTTGTGATCTATGAACTGTACGTGCACGTGCAAGTTTAATCGAAAACTATTTTTGAATCTTCAGTTGAGATGTGTTTGTTGATGTTGATACTGGCTTCGATATTCACAAAATAGGTGTCCAATCGCTTCTAGTATTTGAATTATATAGATAAGACAACTTGTGATGCAGGAGCATCTCAAGAGAGCTAGCGCGGAGATAAAAGACAGTTGGAAAAGCGCCCAACACAAATTTTTAAAATGTCTTGAAACATTAATGAAGTCATCAAGTGGAGGCACACTTGTAAAATGTAAACGGACCTTGAGAAATCCACTCTCGTCCTTAGTAGGTAGAAGGCATTTATGATAGTTAATTAGAATTTAATACGTAGATTAGACAGTTTAGAATGAAAGAGGGAAACGGGATATAGACACCCTCATTGTGTATTGTGAGAGAGGATGCCAATTGAGAGCAAGAGAATAGAAGAGAAGAAGCAGAGATTTGTGTAGACAAATTCCATGTACAAAAGTTTTGGATTAATACAAAAAGGCTTTGATTCAGACTTATGGTGTTCAAATATTCTCTGTGTATGCATTTTTGAATTTTATGCTCATGAATGATTTACTATTTATGTCATACAACTTATTTTATGCTATGTATGAATGATTTCTTGTTGAATGTTTGAAATCTGAGAGGAAGAGTAAGGGAAATGAGTTTCAATTGTTTCTCTATCTGAGCAAGAGTTCCTACAAGGAGTGCAGTTAAATTGTCTGCAAGGAGTGCGTTGACAAAGGGTTCAAATGTTTGTCTATGAAAGCTCAGACAAGATAGCTTTTGTTCTCATTCCCTCAAGAAGTGCAGCTAGGCACAGGAGCCATGCAAGGTGTGCGCAGGCCGAGTAGAGTTTCAGGTTTTGTAACCTGAATGAAGCATTGAGAGACTGTTGTTGAAAGGAGTGCACAGAGTCAAAGGGCGTTCAACACTTGGAAGTGTTTGAAGGTCTACCGCAAGGAGTGCGAGTAGGAGTTCTCTGAAAGACTCAAAGTCATGGAAAAGCTCAGAAGGATTTGAACCTCCGAAGGGGTCAAAGGGAAGCAAGAGGCCAAGTATCTTGAAAAATTGAAGGAAGGCGTAGCGACGTTGTGCCACAGGAGGACAAGTTCCATGAAGAGAGATACTTTGTTTAGTTTGTGCAAAAGTTCTCAAGGGAAGATATGGACGGTTGGAATTCTCTGTGGAGAATTCATGAAGTCCTATGAGCCGTCAGATCTCATGGACAAGAAGGGGAGTTACGGCGAGTTATTTCGAGGGGTTCAAGCTCAGGAGAAGTAGAGTCGTAGATTCAATCCAACAAGAGCTATTGGATTTACCCATGGAGTTCTCTTTCGGGGTTTTGTGAGTTGAAGTCCTGAAATCTTTGCATCAAGACTCGTGAAATCACAAAGCACAAAGTCCTGAGGGGCCGAAAGGAGTGTGTGGGCCATAGAAATCGGCAGGGCGGACAGGTGGCGCACTATCGACAGAGAAGTCAATTTCGTTGACCATTTCGGGGTTTCGTGGGGTGAAGTCCCGAAATCTTCGCATGAGGATTCACGAAATTGCGAAGTCCAAAATTCTGATGGAATGAAGAGTTGTTGAAAAGTCAACCTTGCGAGCACATCAGAGTCTCAGTAATTCAGTTTTTGGGGTCTAAGAAACAAGACGCTTGACCACCGGATTCGCGAAATCGCGAAGTTCGATCTCCTGAAGTATAAAGGGGGAAATTTATCGAAGTTATTTGTGTGTGCATATTTCCCGAAAGGGAAATAGAAGAGCCAATAATTGAAAGCTCTTCAGGCCAGTGGAAGAGAAAAGATCATGTGTGCGTGGACTTTCGACCTGCAGGTTGGGAGGGTTGCGTCAACTTTCTTGCTTGTCACTTGCCTATATGTGGTTCATGGAATTTAATCCAAAGGACATCCATTTTTTTTGTCTTGGTATAGCCTTTAAATATTCCATCTGCACCATTCACCAAGCCATCCTATGAATCATAGTTGCAGGCATATATTTCAACCAACATTTCTAATTTGAGGACAAGCTGCAAAGGTAAAGTGACTGAATGTTCATGTCATGGCACATTTCCATGGTTGTCTTCTTCCAGGTCAATGGAATTGATGATGATATCATCGCCGGGAATTAGGGAGAGCATGTGGCTGTTATGGTTTGCAACATCCTTATTTCTGTAGAACATGTAAGGGAATGTTGGGTGTGTTGGTGTAGGTCGTAAGCATCTCAAATTGATATGGGTCAAGTCATCATGTGTTTGGTTGTTGGTGTGCATTCTATTCAGAATTGCAATGAATTTTTCATCTGTTTGGCACATTGTAGTATGCAACTCAAAGCATTTTATATTGTCTCTCTAGAAGTCATGGGTGATTGTTTCCATGTTGACCATGGGTTGTTCAAATATCAAAGAATCTTGGATGGGTTGTGCCTGGTAAAGATCCCCACAGAATATCATGTCAATGTTTCCAAAGTACTTCATCTGCACATGTTTTATGCTTCTTAGTCGACTATCAATGGAATACAAGAACCATCTCCTAATCAAAGATGCTTCATCTATAAAGACAAGTTGGAGTTCCTCATAAAGCTTAGATAATGTATCCAACATTTCCTTTCTAAGTGGAAGAAACTGTGACTTGTTAAAAAGCATTAAAAATGCAGAGTGGATTGTTGTTCCACCAGCATTGTATGTAGCTTTTCTGTGTATGCAACTATTAGGCCCTTTGGTTTCATAGGATCATAGGAATTGTTTGAATCATAGATTCATATAAGCATTTGGAACAATTCTTTTGTTGTGAATGTCTTGCATGTTCCTGCTTCGCCTGTAAGGAACACGTGCACAGGACTGTTCATGTTCAAGCATTTTTTAACAGAAATATCCTTTACAATTGTTTGTTGTTCACGATTCAACATACGTCTTATTTTGTGGTATTCGTTATTTTCAATTAGGAAAGGATGTTTTGTAACTTGAAAACCAATATTGATATGTTTTTCACTTCCAGCTATTGGAGGACGAGGCAAATCCCCTTGTAAGTCATAGGACTTGAAAGAAGTTCTGGTTGTTTTTGGGTCTCTGAATGTGTCATCATGATAGCCAAGGTTTTCTAGGTCATTAAGTGCAACCTCTAGATCACCCCATGTTGGATTAACATTGTAGGTAAATCTAGCTTCATTGATGTGCACCATAGTCTCAGACGCAACATACGCAACCTCCCATGTACAGAAGTTATGCATTCATGTCTCCTCGTTTTCATCGAATGGAACATACAGCAATAGTTTTTCTATACAATAGTTTTCATAGTCATAATGTTTGTTGTATTTAACAAATCGTATGATAGAGGGTTTTTTTATTTTTGATATGGGTGCACCATTTTTTTTGTAATGCGATACGAATTCTGCTAAGAAGATATGCCTAATAGGAGATGGACGCTGGATGTAATAATCAATAATAGAGTGACATACCACGTCCTCTGAATTGTCGGGCTCTTGTTGCAGTAAAACCGGTGGTTTAAGGACAAATGTGTGTTTTTCAAGTGGAGATGTGTTTATGAAGACACATTTTTTGAACTACAAGTGAGGGGCAAGGAAAGTGCAATGTGAACTGCTTGCTGAGCAGACATTTGTTGAAGATTAAGTAATATATTTTCAAGTGTGTGTATCATTTGTATGGCATCAATATGACTTATTTCATGTTCTTTGCGTATTTTTTTGAATGCACTAGTCATAGATTTGTCAATATTCATCATATACAAGGTACAATATGATGCTACAGCATATGCATTCAACACGTATTGTGCATCTGTATTTGCTTTCCACATAATTGGCATATCCTTGGAGAAACCATTGTTCCAAATATGGGAGAGTTTTCGTTTAAGGAAAAGTGTTGGTTGCCTAAGTGTACATTGTATGGATTGGATGTACTCATCTTCTAAAAGATTTACCTATGTCAAGAAGGCATCAAAGCTCATCATTTCGCCAAATCTCCCTTCTTCTAGAAATGTGAACAAGTATTTAGATTTCTCAACAACAACATTTCGTCTACACTAACTGGCTCTATGATTCTTGTAGCCCTCATTGGCGGCACATGAAAGTTGTATCTGGAATGTGAGTTTTTTCATTTTCTACAACTTCTTGTATGGTAATGTCTATGGACTTTCGCAAGATCTAGATCCAAATGATCTGTGTTGCATGTTATGTATTTATCCACAAATTGTTCGATCTCTAAATTGTTATTGGCTCCATACACTGGTGCATCCTCTATCCACAACAGTGCATGGTCATGTTCATTTCCCCTATTCTGGAATTCAATGACAAAAAAGTAGTCTGATATTTTTCTGAAAAACCTTTCATCATGGCATATCAATTGTCTTAAAGAATTTGTTCTATCTCTATAGTAGCGAGTACATGTCACCAGGTCTTTTCTTATGAGGTAGTCAATGTCGTTATTTTGCAGTGTATCGGTTTTTTTTTTACGTTTCCTATTCTTATGCAGGTCAGATACCGCATCCACCAATGGATCCCAGTAGTGCTATACACTTGTAAATGTGATGAAAAATGTTGGTGGGCCTAATTGTCGGATCATTGCAAAAATATTTTTTTTGTTTTGTTGCAAATAGTCAGGAGAGGTGCAGATGTTTTTGAAATCTATGTATCCAATATCATATTTCATAATTTTTTCTAGGTTAACTTTTTACTTCACATCCTTCGCGAACAACTTTCTTCCTTGTAACTGGCCTTTTCTTATTCGGACCCACATGCATGACAGAACTTGCTCTATTATTATGCGCATTGTCTTGAAAAACAAATTTGTTATGTGACAGGAGAAGCAACCGCTTGAATGTAGCAGCTCCCATCAGACTATTTTATGATAACTAAATCATTTTGTAATATCAGTGCCACGTGGATCTCCATAGAAGAGTGTTGGAAAGATCATTTCCTCAGCGAATTTGTCCTTGAATATTCCAAGTGAATGCTGCCCCTCGGCAGGTGCAATTTCAACAATTTTGTCTTGCAAGTCACGAATGCACTATGAATCAGTGAATCCATGCACCAATGTTCCAGCAGCTATTTCATTGTCTGATTCACACTTCCATCAAAATCACTAGGATTTTCAAGAGTATCTACAGAGTTTCCATGTTCTTCTGTGAGAACACTGTTCCAGTTGGAATTTATACAAATGTTCTCTGCTTTGTACAGGGCTCTAGAACATAATTCCTTTAATGCTTTCATAAAAACATGCACACGCACTTTGTCTATCTGATAGGTATTTTCGTATTGCAAGCGTATTTTCAGAGCCATAGCAATTGTAATTGTATTGTTAATAGATTGTGGCAACGCTTTTTGCACAACATCTAGTTGAACAGGCACATTAATAATTGATCCTGTTAAGCCCATCGAGGGTCGTTTATAGCCCCGAGGTCTGATTTGGGAAAATTCAATTCGCATAGACACAAGTCTCTCCTTGAGTTCCGTAAGTGCACTTACATCTGCTAGTGTTGTATTACATCTTATTCGGTCAAGGTTTACAAACTGTCACAATTTTCCATTTTCAAGCGATCGTTTGCATGGAAGACAAACTTTCACACTGTAAAATGGTTTATCCTAGGCTGTCAAGCAGAGGTATTCTTCTTGCAAATCAAGTGTGAAAGACTTACTGTTTTTTGAAAAATTCAATTATTCACAAATTGCACATGCAATGGAAGGAGTGTCTTTCATTTGTTTCATGTAGTTATGTCTTGCATTTTTATTTTGCAGGGAAGTATGCGTAGAAATTGTTTCATGGTTTTCATTGCTACTACGACATGTTGTTTCTTGTAAACCACGAAGTCGTACAGTTACATCACCATTCTGGGATATGCAATCGCACATGTTTATGCTTTGTTATGCATGAACAAATTTCTTTACATTGTGATATGTGAGTTTCTCTCTAAAAGGAAGTGTAGTAATGTATTTTTTTCTTTCGTGCATGACCTTTTTCAATTGTGGTAACTTAGTCTACATTTCTTTCCCAAGGGCAGGATGAGCTAGTGGCAACTGGGATGAATTTCACTTTCACCCAATTTCTGAGAAACTACTTTATGTTTTTTGTTCAAGGCCTCTATGACCTTATCAAAAGTCGGGCGAATTTGACGAATAATTTTTTTCAAATTATGATAACTTACTCTACATTTTTTGTCTAAGCGGTCTATGGCCTCATCACAACTGTCATGAATTTTACGCATGTTTGTTTTGTTCAAGACCTGTTTTCCCATATCGCAACTAGGAGGACTTTCATTTCCACAAAAAATCATTCCATGTCTATGAAAATTCGATGTCGTTTGGGTGGCATGGACAGTCAACCCTGCACTACTGATATGTGCAAGAAAAGTTTCATAATGGATATGTGTTATATCTATTTTCAACGAAAGGATGTCAATTGTTCAATCACAATTTGAATCAATAACCCAGGAATGGACAGTGGCATCTGGCAAGGGAAACCACACCTAGATATTAACCCTGAATATGATAGACAACCATTGCAAACAGAATCTGCAACCCTCCATATGCCCTTTTTCATATGGAAGTGACATGTTCACAAGGTATTCCTGCCAACTTCCAACTACAGACATATTTTCTACGAGATATGGGCAAAGGTGTTGATGCAAGCACCTAAAAGCCTGTTGGTTGCCACCTATAATTTCATTGAAAAAGGACTGTACAATGTAAAGTCACAGCGAATGAACATCCAATTCTGCTGGTACCAAACAACAAATTGCATTGAACAGACTATCTCCACATCTAGACACAACGTTTGTTGCCAGCTGTAAACCATGGCAATCTATGCCATGAAAAATCCCTTTGCATTGTGATTGAAGGTCTTTGCAAATAACAGACAAGTAGATACAAGGACCTTATATATTGCATATAGGCATTTTTCTGTACACCAGTGGTTCATAATGGCCACTGAGGGCATTGGCATCATGGAACAAGATGCAATCTGGATTGTCATATGCAGTTTTATTGAATAGTAGATATCTTGTTTTTTTTTTCAATTACCAAATGGTAACTGATATATTCAGCCAGTTAAACAACCATCATATACAAAATGGATCTCCCCAAAGTCCCCTCGCATGCGGAGGCAGAATTGGATATGCAGACAACTGCATTTTTGAAAAATATGTAGTGACATCCTCTATTCCATGAAACTGCCGAAGAAAATCAGATTCCAGTTCATATTCATAGGACTGCAAAGCCTCATCATCGCCATTTTTAAAACAGATCAAGAAATAATCTATCAATCCATTGTGCATCGCAGTCGATGAATAGCGGAAATGCAATAGAACCTGGAATGTATCAAAAAGGAAATCCCCAACAGTATACGAGAATGCATCCAATCTAAAAAGTGCATTGCTATGCAAAACCACGTCAATGATGTCATGTACAATGGACTGTGAAGCTATTTCTTATGACTCGACATCTATTACCTTGTTCATCTCTTCAACTGTCACTTTGAAGCTATTTACTACATAGTTTCACTTTCTATGAAAATAGAGAAAAGTAGGAGAAAAAAATAAAAGGTAGCAAAATAGAAAAAAAAACAAAGAAAGGCACCAATTCCCATATGTATCTTTGAACCTTCTTCTTCTCAACTTCAATCCTCCCTAGTCCCCATAGCAGATGAGAATAAAACAGAGAAATAAATAAAACAATAACTTGACTCAATAGAAATAGAACAGGTAGACGCGGTGTTCCCACCCACAGAATTAAAGCATACCCTGCGTGCAAACCCCGCCCGATGGTTCCCTCTTATGATGGCTCCCAACTACTTTTTGTAAATCCCTCTGCATTGCAATACGCATGATTTCCAGGAATAGAAACTAAGAGCACAGAAAAATATGGTGGGACTGCCACCATTGAAAAACAACAACAACAGGGAAACTTACCCGTCAACAAAGGACGACAAGAGCTCAGCCCCAAAAACTGCAAACCGCAACAACAGGTCCAACAACTTGCAAATTTGAAAAACAACAAACCAGTGAACAACCACGAAGAGATCGAACTGCAATTGCAGGACCTCAAATTTGCAAATTTGAATCAAACAAGAACCACATCCATGAAACGAAGCACCAAACAAGGATCGAACACTCGAGCAGTGATGTTGACCATGAACGAAACTGTATTGCAACCCATATGTACAATAATCATTTAACACTGCCAGAGTTGTTAGGTAAACAGTTAATACTGTCAGGACCGTCGAAGGGCATAGGCCTATGCAAGCATTTAAGAAAATATGCAGCGTGGAAAACTTGTTCTCTCGAAGCACGCAACAATAAAGCAAAAATCAGACATAGTAATATGGTAGAGAATGTATTCTACCCAGCAGAAAATGCTAAGGGAGACATTCGAACTAATGCTAGCATTAATCCACCGTCGACCAATGCATAATAAAATATATAATTCAAAAAGACCATATACTACCAAATACTTTGGACAGGTCAAGATATTTAACATTGGGAATATCGAAGGTTGCAATAAGACCTCCAATCCTTTGTCCAATCAGATCTTGACAAACATGATACTTTTTATTATATTAAAATCGATGTCTTCACTTCCCTTGTTCCAACAATAGACAATATGTAAATATTTCTAGTCAAAGCACAATCTAATACCAGGTCAATGATTTATCAATCGCTATAGTCCCTCTACGCCTATGGCAGGGACTACTAATAACAAAAATCATATTTTCGTCTTCAAAAGGGTATTTTAATTTTCTTTTTTATGATCATATTAAAGAGAAAAATGGTTCCATATATATATATATATATATATATATATATATATATTCCTTAAAATGAATATCCAAATATTGTAGTGTATATATATATTTTTCTTAAAATGAATAGCCACCTCTAAAAAAGTAGATGCCCACATAGGTTACTATTAGGGTCCTACCTTAACCTCCCTACTTTAGGCTACCTAGGAGTTAGTTAATTGTTGTATGGGGTCTTCCTCTTTGAACAAGTTCCATTGGATAGTAGTGGATAGTTATTAATGTAAACTAGTCAACTTTATAAGGCCAACTAGGTAGTTGGTATGCATTAGTGACAAGGACCACAAGTAGTTAGGGTTTTTTTCTATTAAGCTATTTAAAGAGACAGGAGCTAAGGAATGTTTGTCTTGGTAGTTGTATTTGAAACTTTACTTGGTGTTAAGAGGAAAGTGAACATTGTTCGCTTCTTCTACTTATCTTAATACAAGAGTATCTTTTACATATTTCATCTTATTATCTCTTGCATTTGGTTATTGCAATTATATTATTTGTATACTTGGTTGCATCTCAAAGTTTAAAGGTTGAGGAACACTACAAGTGGTATTAGAGCTCTTTCTCCAAATTTTAGTAGATTTTTTTTTCAGGCTAGAGAGATATTCTAGCATCTTTAAATAATACAATGATCTATTGTTCAATGATTAAAACTATGGGTGGGGAAAAATATACATAGGAATTACAAATGAAATCACTTTGTTCGAAACCCTTGTAACCCGTGTTAGCATCTCTTTGAGTAGTATCACAACTAGATCAATTGATTGATGGTCTTGTTGCTACAATACCCCGATAATACCACTTGGGAAGAGTTAGTACTGTGAGATTACTACTAGTGAACCTTACAAGTATATCAAAGAGTTATAGCACTTACACTCTATCTTTACTAACCTACAAACCTTAACTTTGTAGTCCATTAAAAAAATTCTTACATTTTTACATCCAAAAAGAATTTGAAGATTCTATTGCCACAATAAATAAATAAAAACTCTTACATCTATAAGGAATTCAAAGATTTTCCTTATCCAGAAAGTTCGATCAAGATTCATTCAACGAATACGAAGATAAGGTTGGAAATTCGAATATGAAAATAATGTTGGAAATTCGAATTGAGTCATTGACTCAAAGATGAGTTTTGATCCAAACGTAACTCATATGTTGAATATTTTAAATTCAACAATTTTTCTGATATGATGCAACCGATTTTTACTATTACACTATTCACAAAAGTAATTTATAAAATATTTTACAAAAGTAATCTATAAAATATATAATATAAAATAAACCAATTCAAATGAAAGACTTAACATATTTTCTCAAAAAAATATTATGTAGGTCTATGGTGTGTTTTTGTTTCTTGTTTAAGCCTTTTAATTAAATATTCAATTTACTTGTTTTCAAATAAATTAATATAATTATATTTTTTTAAGTATATGAAAAATATTTTAAATATGATAGGTTATACATGTTCATAGTGTTTGATTTTGTGTTTTAATGTAAAATAAGACTAGCATACCCTCGAAGCATGGTAAAGAAAACACCAAAGTGAATTGGGGTAATTACATTGTTTAAAGATCGTGATATTTTGTTTTTGGATAGAAAATAATACTTTACAAGGTTTATATTCATACCATATATCACTAAATATTTTCAACAATCCTATAACTCCAAGTTTGAAATGTGAAAATAACAACTTGCCTGCAGAGTTTTCGAGAAAGAAATGGAGGAAGAAATTAGAAAATACAAGTAATAACATTAAATGAAAATGTATGAAAATTAAAATATATATATATATATATATATATATATATATTATTATTATTATTAGTAGTAGTATTAGTATTATGAATAATTTTCAGATTATCAAAATTGAAGAAAAAATTAGCCTCTTAAATATGTTTTAATGTATGAAGATTTACTCAATACCTAAATCTCAAAAACGATTTTTATTATTTATTATTTCTAATTAATTTTGTCAATGAAAAAATTTTAAAAATCTTATTATTATTATTATGAATAATTTTTAGAGTATATCAAAATAAAAATAAAAAATTGACATTAACAGTAAAATTGCTTATAAACCTCAAAAGGTTTTCATTCGAGAGTCAAGAAGGTAGAATTGACAGTCGCAGTGAGCTAGGGTTTGAAAGTCGCAGCCACAACAAAGAGAAGCATGAGCAGTGGGGGGGGGGGCAAGGGGACCCCTTCATACAAACGGGTAGTGGTGGACAGAGGAAAAGGGCCAAGAAGCGGAGTTTTCAAGGCACCAGTGACAGGAACCTCGGGATCAGACCTAGGGAAGCATCAAGAAAGAGGTCGGGACAAAAATGAGACCATGGAGGAAGTTGCTAAGGAGACTCAGAATTAAAAGCACGAGACCGAGAAGGTTAACAGGACGGAGGAGCGCAACCCCTGCAAATCCAAAACAACATTGATACCCAAGGTGGTATTGGAAGACCCAGAAATGCAACTCTACAGGGATCAAATGAAGATGCATGTGCTCGTATGCAAATTCATGGGGTTATGGCCCACAGAAAGAACTCTGCGCAACTGGATTAAATACCACTGGAAG
>ML812295.1:15903-31830 GCA_009831015.1 Picea engelmannii
GCTCTTCATAGATACATCCAGACTGAAATGGAATTTCTGGACATCTCATCCTTGGGCGTGGCCTACCGATATGCCGTCAAAATCGAGAAGAAGCTCAAACAAAAGAAATGACAATTTGGGCCTGGGAACCCCTCACAACAAAAGCCCAGAAAGGGCGGCCCCAACCCACAGAACAAAGGACAGAGAAAATATTGATAGTATCAGGACAACCAGTCCAATAGGCAAGCAAATAAGGACACCGGAAATACAAAGAAAGATACTGGGAAGTGGTGCGACTTCCATAAGAGCGCTTGGCATAACATTGCTGACTTCTGCTCAAAGCAGTCGTTGGTGGCTGAAGTGAAAGCCTCTGAATAAGATGCAGATTCTGAATCTGAGCCAGAACAAGAAAGGGGAAGATGGATCGTTGATGCGGAACCTAGTGCCATTGTTGCTACCACCAAGCTCCAGCCTAGTGAACCAGACGAGCCAGAAGAAGTAGAGCGCCTCTTCCATTCACAAATGTGGGTAAAAGGCACCCCGCTACACTTCATCGTTGATAGTGGTAGCCAGAAGAACCTCATCTCAACAAAGGTCGTTAAGTGGCTCGCCTTGCCAACAATGTCTCACCCAAAACCCTACACCATTGGATGTCTCCACCAAGGAAGCGATCTCCGCGTCAGCCAACAGTGCCAACTTTCGTATGACATAAAGCCCTTCAAAGACGAGGTATTATGTGATGTTTCTCCTCTTGAAGTTTTTGATGTTCTTTTGGGGCAACCTTATTTATGGAAACGTCATGTTGTATATGAGTCTAGGCATCGTAGTGTTATTATTACTTTGAACAGGAAATTGTACAGGATACCCGAGGCAGTCCCACCTAGTGCTATTTCCTTGATCTCTGCTAAGCAATGCATGAATGTCATCTCTTAGATGGGGAAGTTTGTCTTCTTCATGATTCACTCTCAGAATAAGAGAAAGATCACAAACACATCTAGGGTCTCTGCAGCTAACCTCTCCACACAACAGAAGCAAGCAGATAAGGTCATGGAAGAATACTCGGATATCTTCTCCTCACCTACAGGGGTACCTCTGCACTGCCAGGTCATCACCCCATCGATATGACCCCTGATGCACTGCTTCCAAATGGGCTAGTCTATTGCCGCTCTTTGTTAGAGAATGAGGAGATCAAGCGACAGATCCAAGAATTGCTCCACAAGGGGCACATCCGTCCTAGCTCATCACCTTGTGGGAGCCCAATCGTGTTGGTACAGACGAAAGATGGAACCTTGCAACTCCGTATTGATTACCGGGCTCTAAATAAAATCACAGTCAGAAACCGATACTCGATTCCCCGAATCGACGACCTCCTTGATCAACTCACTGGGGCCATATACTTCAGTAAGATTGATCTAAAGTCTGGATACCACCAGGTCCCGATAGAACAGACAGATGTATGGAAGATTGCCTTCAAGTCAAAGGAAGGCCTTTTTGAATGGTTGGTCATGCCCTTTGGTTTGACAAATGCTCCAACCACTTTCATGAGGATGATGGACAATATCCTGCGACCATTCACCAATACTTTTGTAGTGGTGTATCTGGATGACATTCTAATTTACAACAAGACTTGGGCAGAACACTTGCAGCATATTCAGCAGGTTCTGCACACTTTGCGGCAGCACAAGCTATACGCCAACTTGGAAAAATGCTCCTTCGGCATGGACAAGGTCCATTACCTGGGATACATCATTGATTAACATGGCATGCATGTGGATCCAACCAAGATCCAAGTTATCCATGACTGGCCAGCCCCAACAACACTCACTGAGTTTCAGAGCTTCTTGGGCCTTACCAATTTCTACCACAGGTTCGTGTTGGGATTCTCCCATATTGCATGGGCCCATAGCCAAATAAATAGGGGTGGTGGTAAGGTGAAATTTGCGTGGGGCCAGTCCCAACAACAAGCGTTCGATGATTTGAAGCAATGCTTGTGCTCAACCCCAATACTTTCACTACCAGGCCTGCAACATCCCTTTGAAATTGAGACAGATGCTTCAGACTATGCTGCGGGCATCATTCTCACTCAACACGACCACCCCATGGCCTATCATAGTGAGACACTATCAGATACTATCCATAAATACCCTACTTATGACAAGGAAATGTACTCCATTGTACAAGCTTGTTGCCAATGGAGACATTAAATTCTTTGGAAGGAGACAGTCATCCGCACTGATCATAAGCCACTGCAGTTCATGCAGACACAGGGAAAATTGCAGAATGACCGCCATCAAAAGTGGTCCACACACTTGCAACAATTCCACCTCAACATTAAGTATAAAACATGAAGCACCAATCACATCACTGATTGCCTCAATAGACCGCCAGTTGTGACACTCACCATGGTGCTAGACTCTTGTGGCCATGAGACATATGGATTGCCCCAACTCTATGAGACAAACCATGACTTTGCCACCACCTACCAAATGTTGGGTGCAAATGTAGTTGTCGATAATTTCCATCTTCAGGATGGGTTGTTGTGTTGTCTGGGCCATTTCTGTGTTCCATCAAGTGAGCAAGCAAAGATGATCTGGGAATCCCACTACAGTTGGGTGGCAGGACACTTCAGCGTCAAAAGGACAGTGACGATGCTACATAAACATTTCTACTGGCCGAAACTTCGACAGGAGGTTAGCAAGTATATCAGGTCCTACACTGCCTACGCTATTGCAAAACCGATCACTAAGAAACAGGGCCTGTACACCCGTCTTCCTACTCCTGACAGGTCATGGGAATCCAACTCAATGGACTACATGTTAGGCCTCCCATCCACCAAGTGGGGAAATGGCTGTGTTTTTTTGGTTGTTGATCGCTTTTCTAAGATGGCAATTTTGGTTGCCTGCAAGAAGAGCATCACAGCAGAGGCCACCGCCAAGCTCTTCTTTGAATGAGTCTAGGTACATTTTGGAATCCCACAAACCATTGTCTCAGATCGAGATATTCAATTTCTCAGCACATTCTGGTCCAGCCTCTGGTCACTGCTAGACACCAAGCTCAGCAAATCCACGACCTTCCACCCCCAGAGAGATGGCCAAACCGAGGTTGTAAATTGAATGATTGTGCATATCCTTTGCATGTATAATTAAAATCACCCTCACACATGGGATGAGATCCTTCCCTATGTCCAACATAGCTACAACTGAGCCCTTCATAGCTCAACCAGCCATAGCCCCTTTCAAGTGGGGTTGGGATTCCAACCATATGGTCCCATAGATGTTGCACTTCCCCTTGTGGTCACTTCGACTAACTCATCTCCTGCTCCAACTAAAGCTGACAAAGCCACCTATTTCATTGAGCGGATCCAACACATCTTCCAACAGGTTCAAGATATCCTACAGAAGTCCAATGACAAGTACACACAATTCCATGATCAACATTGGGTGCCACATAAGTTTCATGTGGGCGACAAAGTTTGGTTGCACTTGTAGAAAGAACGCCTTACAGGACCCCATCGGAAGCTTCGCCCACTCCGTTATGGGCCATACACTATCACCAAGACCATGGGGGACAATGCTTTTAAGCTCAACATTCCTCCCTTCCTTTGCCTGCACCCAATGTTCAACGTGGATCTCCTTCGCCCTTATTTCCCACCATTTTTGGACACCTCAGAAGTAGCAGAACAACTGACACCAACAAAGCTCAACCCTGACTGCATACAACAGGCATCCAATGATCAGATTGTGGACACACATATCGAGGTCACTCAACAACAAAGGATCCAACTTTATCGAGTCGTCAAAGCAGGGCAACTCCTGCACCAAGGTAAGTGGCTCACCCGGGGCCAAATTCAACAGAAATTTCCTCATTTGATGGGGGACCTCAACGCAATGGAGACCATTTCTTCCTAAGGAGGGAGGATTGATCCATATGGATATTGGTGGCCACCCACCTTTTCCAACTAGATCAAAACAATTTTTTGACAATTTTGGCAATTTACTATTTTCAGCAGTTTTAACTTCCAGGGCCATTTTGAGGACCTAAATGAAGGTTTTTCGTGATCAAGTTCCTCAATGCTATTCAAAGGCATGATTGAGCCCCCAAAATGAATATTCCAGATGATACCTTTCCAACAGGATATCACAAGCCTAAAACAAAGATCGTATGCAAAAGTTACGACCCCGTGAAGTTGATGTACTAACTTACCCAAACGGGGCCCACATGACTTTTGGCACTTCATCTCCTAGGGTTAGGTTTTTGGATGTCCATGGTTTTTGGAATTTGTTTTTACTATAAAATGCCTTAAAAACCTCATTGTAATATTATTCTTGCGAATGCACACAACCGTCACATCTCTTCTTAGAGATAAGCCGCCACCATTCCAGCAAGCTTGTTTCCGCTGCATTTTACAGTTTCATCTTATTTCATTATTGAATAGAAAACTAGTTTTACTATATCTCTATTATTTTGTGTTAAGAACCTATTAATAATCTGTATCCATTTTGTTCTGCTCATAAAATCCAGATCAGAAAGTTAGGGCCAAAGTTTTAGAAGATACTAACCAAGGGACCCTTGCCCAAAGGGATTCTTGTGCTTTTCCTTTCTTTGGAAACGTTGATGCCCCCTTCATGGCCACTTTGAATATTCCTAGGTTTAATGTAGGACTCCCGGTTTGGTTGTGGACCACTCCGAATTTCCGAAATTCTCTTGATGCTTCTCAGATAAACACTTTATGTCATGGGCATCGAATGGATGTTGATCCTTTATCTTCTACACCAGTGAATTTTGCTCCTTCTTTTTGTCCCTCTTTTGGTGAAAGTCTCAGTACTAGTAACCAAATGTCTAAAATGAATAGAAGATGAAGAGTAAGAATAATAAGTCACCAACCTATGCTAGTTATGTTGGAGGCCTGCACCTGGCCTATTCTATCCATGTTGGGGGAAAGAAACTAGCCATTGCGATTCACGATGAAAGAAAAATTCCAGTTACTACGAGTCATACTGAAATCAAATCACCAACCTCTACGATTCATGTTGAAGTCATGTCACCAACCTCTACAAGTCATGTTGGAGATCAACACCTAGCCTCTACAAGTCATGCTGGGAGTAATCCATCAACCACTATGACTCATGATGGAGGAATTGATACAATTGAGAAGCATAGACGTATAGGACGTAAGCCCAAATTACCTTGTAAGCTTTGTGAGGGAGACCACCCCTCTCATATGTTCCCCGAGATTCAAGTGGTACGAAAAGTGTGGTCCTTGTCTAAAGGCCCTTTTAGTTCTGATTCATCTTCAGTTTCCCAACAATCTATTCAATCATTGGTTGATCAAGTGGTCATGCCGATGCAATCTTTGGCAAATGCCACTCTCATTTTGGAAGGTGATGCATCTCTTGACCATGTTGTCTCACATCCTATTCAACCAATGGTTGAGGAAGTGGTTGCACCGATGCAATCTTTGACCGATCTCACTCTTCTCTTGGAGAGTGACCAGTATTTCAAAGTGATGAAGCCAATGCAATCTTTGGCTGATCCCACTCTCCTTTTAGGGAGTAATGCGTCTTTTGACTATGTCTTTATCATTTCTAGTTAAATAACTTCTGAACAGGGGGGTATTCCACTCTCTTTGAGTACACCCCCTCCAAGTCCTAGGATGGTTTCCTTTGATTGGAATGATCTTGTGGAGCCTCGCTTTCCTTCTTATTCACCTTTCCAAATAATGGTTTTGGTTGAATCTATGTTGAAAGGAGTTCATCGATGTGTTGTAGATGAAGGATCATCTACAAGTATTTTATCTTCCTCGGCTTGGAAAGCTTTGGGTTCTCCCAAGATTGTGTCATCTACCAGTGAGTTTTTGGCTTTAGACAGAAGACTTACTAAATGTATGGGGATTCTTCCTCAGTTTTCTATCACGTTAGGTGGGAAGATCGTGTTCCAGGCCCTATAGACTTCAATATTCTTCTTTGGTGAGATTATTTTTATGTTATGAAGGCTGTGGTGTCTACGCTCTTTCATGTGATCGATTTCCATCACAATGAAAGCATTGTCACTATTGATCAACTTTCATCTGATAATCACCATCCTGGTTCAACTTTGGCTCAGTTTTCTCCCTTGTTTGTTTCTAGTGTTCGAGTAGACTCTTCCCCCCCATGGGTGAATTATGTGGCATCTTATCCTCGATGTTCAATTGATTCTGAGAAAGGAAATTTATAGTTATATTCACCTTCTCAAGAAAAGGTCTTGAAAATTGATCAGGTGTTGTATCCAGTGGGGGCATGTAAGCCTTTTGTTTCCCCTCTTGGCCCAAGTAATCTGACATTTCCTCTTGAGTATGATCTTATTGTTTGTAAGACCTTGAGCCATGTTATGTGCATGTTGTCGAGCCCTGGTTTCATGGATGTTGAGTTTCTTTCAAACAAGGCTATCCTTGAAGCTACAATTATGGACCTTCGACCTCCTGAAATGGAAAATTTACAAGTTGATTTCCAAACAAGACCTTGGCCTAAGCTTAGCAATGGGATATTCTCGGAGCACTACTATGCATAAGCTACAAGTCTGTGTGATCCTTTGTACATATTGTATTTTTAGGGTTTCTTGTTTTCAAGTTTCGTATTCCATAGCACATGTTTTTATCATAGGTTTCTATATTTGACTTACTAACTTTTGGGTGAGTGTTTTTGGTCTTATATACAGGACTTTGGAGACATATTCTTTGGTACCTTTTCTTCCATGTTGATCCATTTTGACAAGTAATAATCTTGAAACTAGCATATAGGTTATATTTCCCCCTCCATGCATTTTTGTGTTATCCATTTCCTGTTTCATTTTGCCTTAATATCGACCCCACTAAGTTGCGACACGAAACCTTCTCTGCTGTTTAGAAGTGTCGTAATTCATGTGGTAGAGCCTACCTTCTGTGGACATTCTAGCTTAAAATCCTTTTTCATTTTGGTGCTCATTTTGCATGTTTTCTATTAGGCTCAGGAGTCATGTTTAGTTCGCTATGACTTTGCATTGGAGCTACATATCTTCTTCTCAATGTTTTTCTATCCATTACTGACATGAGTACCTCTCATACATGTCAATTATGATGTCATTTATTCGTATTCTTCAACAAGTATTGCACTCTTTACTAGCATATAGGGTAGGTTTCATTGTCCCTACACTATGCATCTTTTCAAATTAACCACATATATGATATAGGATCCACCCCATTCATTCGTGACATCATACCTTTTCCATTGCTTAAAGGTATCGCTTACGAATGGTAGAGCTTGTGTCTCCATGGGTGCCCTAGTTAGTACCTCACTGGCATTTTTAACACCTATGTTGCAGTTTCTTCCTGTAGGCTTGGAAGCCCTCTTTAGTCCTTCCATGTCTTTGTGTTGAACCCTCATGAATTCCTCTCAATATGTTTCTAGATAATGTACCCATAGGGACTCCAAACTTTTGTTGAGTTGTAATTGCATTGCATATTAACTGCTTGCGCTTTTAGGCCTAATTTCGGCTTCAACTTGCTATTGTTGAACCATTTTCTTATGCATTCCTACCAATTGCTAGCCTTTCAATTTATGCCTTTGTGACTCAAAACATTTATCCCTAAAGGAGACATTCCCCTTAGTGTCCTTATATTGCACATGCTTCCTTGCATTGAGCATAGGTATGTTCCTTGTGCTTTGAAACTAGTTTTCTTTCCCACGGCACTCATTTCCTCCACTTTACTATAACAATCTTTTATTATTTTTCAAGATTTAACAATATGAAAAAGACAAAAAAAATAAAAAATCCAAAAAAAGGGGGAAAACGTCTATCTCTTTTTATTGGCAACATTCTTGTTTCCCTTGAACAAAGCACAATCTTGAGTCATTCTCTCAATATTTTGGGTTTAGTATGGTTTTAGGAGACCTTTTCTCATTTCTAAGTATAATCTCCCCCGGTTGGTTATTATACCAACCATATGGAGTGTTTGTTGATTCCTTCTGCATCACAAATGTATCCCAATTTATAGTCATGCTGCCTAAGTCACATAATGTGTCATGTTTTTTTTCAAGGGAAGTTTCATCCTGAGTCAGACATTCTGCAATAACTCTCTATCCTTTCAAGTTGGCCTTCCAGAGTCCGTCAAGTCCATCTCATTATCATAAGTATCTATGTTTCTCACTAGTGCTAATATAGAGGTTCTCATTGAATTCTTTCTAGGGGGCCTGCTCTTATCGAATCCGACACATTTCTCTGAGAGTATGAACTAGAGTAGCACCCTAAGCCTATTTCCATTATTAATAGATGAATTTTTACTCAAGAGATGACAAACCATAATTGGTTGTTTACTAAGTGGTTTCCCTTGTGTTCAATGTCAACAAAAATAATCACACATAGGAATTCGTGCGATACCTTGGTTTTCATTTGACCCCATTGGTGGATCCCTTGTCTTTGTTAGTAGAATTCATCATTGAATATTATTAAGAGAGTCTCCTTCGTGTGTTATTTCCATTTTGTGCATGCTGGAGTCGTACCTCGGTGTGGTCCTTACAATCTATTCATCTGAGTCCTTCTAAATCTTTGGCCCTGTGCTACCCCTCGTGCTGGATGATGGAGGATGCCCTAATGCCTTCCTTCCAGTGGATCTCTTCATATTGACTTCTACACATATTGCTTTGGGATAGGTATCTCGAGTCATATTTGGTACCTTGGGGCTTGCAATCATCAGTGGCAGGTTTCCTCGCTATTGATAGTGGGAATACATCAACGTCCCCTACTCGATATATTCTACTAGGTGTTCGACATCAACTCATTTATTCAAACTTGTTAGATTTTACCATGGTACCTTGACACCCATTATCATCATCAGTGGGTTGTATCACGTTTGTTAACAATATACATCAATGATCAGTAATCAAATGCTGTCTCACTGTGTTCGACCCTAGCACATATATTCACATAGTGTAGACTTGTACCACGATAGATCGTTTTGAAGACTTCAGGTGAAGTACGATCATCACACCTTTTATGCTCCTACCTGACATATATTGTACTACCCCTCAAAAATTGGTACTTGCAGGGGATCAATTTGTTCACTCCATTTGTCCCAGATATCCTCTGTTTTTTATTTTGAGACATAGATCCATTGTGTATCTATTCATGGCTATGATATGCTTTCACATGGATCCATTGTGTATTCTTCATGGCCATGCTTTCTACTTCATATATATCACATGGATCCACTGTGTATTTCTCATAGCCATGGCCATTAGTCATAATTTCACATATGCCATGGATCCACAGTGTATTTGATTGGGAAACCATGCTTACATCGCTCAAGACATTGGGTATGCCCGACTTGGGATAGAGAATACTCTTACTTGATATTGGATGACGATTTCTATTTTTGTATTAGTTGTCTCCTCGCCTCCAAAAGTTATAATGTATTTCATCCATCACTTTCCCTTCTGACCTCACACATTAGGGGGGATCTATTATAGCACAAATTTCCACATTTATGCATTTGTGACATGGCCCAACCCTTTTCCCTATCTTGTTAATCAAATTCTCAACTTCCCTCATCAAAGTCACTTAAAAAACATGACTTTTGTTTATATTCGTGGGTTTCCTTCGTGCAACACACAGACATCCATGCCTTGTTAGATTGGAACCTACATATGTGCTCAAAAAAATGTGAAAAATAAAATAATTCCACATTTTCGGGCGGAGATTTCGGTTGGGCTCTTTTACCAACCTCCCTAAGCCCGTACCAAACATATTTCAACCTCCTTAAACTCTTAATGATGGTATAAATGCACCATTGGGGGCATGGATGAGGAGGAATAACTGAGGTACAAGATCATGCTAATTTTTTTTAGCAAGCTTCCCTATACCCCTTCATTCTCTAAGTAGTATATTGGAAACTCATTTTCCAATTTTCCTTCCTTCTCTTTATAACTACATGGTGTGTTCCTATCCCTGTTGAGTTATCCAAGGAAGAGCCTCCCCACTGAGTTGATGCTTGAAGATCTTTGGAGGAACCCAGGACAATTGGCTTTGAACCAGTACCGAAGGTTCAATCAGGTTGTAACTACGTTTCTCACATTGTTGTCAATAGAAGAGTTATATTTCCCACATATTGTGTCTTTATTGGTTCATTGTGATGTCATATTCCAATGTCTTTCCTATATATCTTTGAATCTATGTGCATGATACACGCTATTTGAGTGTATAACTACCTTGTAGCAGCCTATTATTGGTTTCCTATTCCAGGGTAGTTCCGACAGAGATAAAAAGTGCTTCAATAAGAGAGAGTGGGGATCGACATCGAACGAAGGATTCAAGGTGTGAGGCCTTTCCTCCTCCTCCTCCTCCTCCTCCTCTCTCTCTCTCTCTCTCTACTTATAAAATTAGTTATTTATTGTATGCATTGATATAGATGGAGATTGGTTTTGTCTTCTTAATTTGGTCTTGCTTTGCTGTGACTTGACCCAAGGTCACGGGGAAAAAATCCCTTAAATAGTAAGAGTGATCGGAAAGAGTATGTTGGGATAAGGATTAAATGGGGTGAAAAATAGTTGTTGGAGAGAGACGTTGAGGGTCAATAAAATCAATTAATAATATAAATGAAAAAGGATTAAGTAGGGTGAGAAAATAGCCATTGAGGGAAATAATAAAAATAATAACATATTATAAATGAAAAATAAATTAATAAAATCAATAAAACAATATAAATGAAAATGATTTAAAAGATATGAGGAAAATTTGATTTTTTTTATTAATATTATGAATAGGAGGGATAGATAATGAAAGAATAATATAAGAAGGATAATGAGGAAAGGAAAATTGTTTTTTAAGAATAAAGAATAATCTGGATAAGTAAATAAGGAATAATGAAGGAAGAAAATGAAGAAAGGAATAATAGAGAGATGTCATAGGGGGAGGAAAACCTCACGAGAGGAGATTAGGAGGTAGAGATAAATGATACATGAGAGGGGATCAAATAAGAAAGATGAAAAGGTTTATCGAATCAAGAGATGAATAATAGGTTTCCATGATTGGCCAAGTCTATAATGATCTTTTAGATTAAAGTTGTTGGGATGTTTTTCGATTTCAAGAGCTTCATGAATGATACGAGAGAAGTAATAAGGTGTTGATGCAAGGGAATTTTTTTGGTCAAAATATATAAGATGTTTGGTGGTGTGGGAGTGTTATGCGATTGCTGACTTAGAGATGCAGTTGTGGAGTGTGTCAACTATATTCTCTTTAAGTCAGGTTTTGATTGAACGACATATTTGGCCAATGTAATATTTTCCGCAAGAGCAGGGAATTTGATCAAGTCCTTGGCTTAGCATAGGGTCAGATTTATCCTTAGAAATTATAAAAATATGATTAAGGGTTTTATGGGGTTTAAAAATGGTTTTGATTTTATTTTTAGCTAAAAGTTTAGAAATATTATTAGTAATTCCATGGATGTAGAAAAGAGAGACGAGAGATAAAGGCAATGTAGAGGATGGGGCCTTTTTAGTTCTAGAGTGAAGGGACAAGTAAAAATCTTTGCTGGTTTGGGAGGATGAATAACCATTGGATCTAAGGGCATTGGTGAGGTGGGATTTTTCTTTATCCAAAATATGAGGGGAAAATATTCATATGGATTGAGTAACGAGATTTTTGAGAATGACATATTTCTAGGTTGGGTGGTGGTGAGAATGGGCATGAAGGTATCTATCAATGTGCTTCTTTTTTCAGTACACCTGGTGAGTGAGGGTACCATCAGGTTGACGAGAGATGAGGATATCCAAAACATGATGAGAATTATTCTATTGGATTTCTATGGTAAATAAATGTGGGGAGAGATGTTATTAAGGTGGATGAAGAAAGAATTCAACAAAGCATGGCCATGGGGCCACATGATGAAGGTATCATCAACAAACTGAAACCAACATTTGGGTTTAAGATGGAAGCTGTGTAAGGCTAAGGCTTTAAAATGTTCCATAAAAATGTTGGCAACCATAGGGGATAAGGAGGATCCCATGGATGTGCCTTCAATTTGTTCATAGCATGTTCCTTTGAAGGTAAAGAAAGTGGAGGTGAGACATAATTCAATAAGTTTGAGGGTTTCAGGGTCGACAAGTTTTGAGATCAGATAAAGGGTTTCGAGAACTAGAATTTTGGTGAATAAGGAGACGACATCAGAACTCACCATGGTGTCTTTCTCATCAAGGTGAAAATTTCGAGTCTTTTGTATGAAGTTAAAAGAATATTTGATAACATTGACTGACAGAACAATAAAAAAGGGAATTTCAAAATAATATTATAAATAAAGTTGTTTTTTACTAATTCTTTTTCTAGCTAAATCACCTTCTTTAACCAATGATTTGGATTTCATTTATTTTTTATATTTTATGTTTTTATGAGAAAGTTATCTTTTAAAATTTGTCACGTTCTAATTTTCTAGAAAAATCACTTATAAAGACTCACCCTAAACTCCTAATGTTATCGACTTAAATTGTTTTACACAATCATAGTTTTTCATGGTGATAGTGGACCCAAATGCAATTTTTTCTAAAATTGAACTATGAAGCAAATCTTGTTTTTCCAGCAAAATATTCACTAAAATCAATTATCTAGCAAAATGTGTCCCTTGAGGATTGATGAAATAATAATCTACAATATAAATGGACCCTATATGGATAGAAGAGAAATTCATGGCAGGAATTGATAACATCACCAGAACTTGTAATGAAAGAAACAACATTTAGTTTCCCTCACTTTAATAGAATAAAATTTGGGATTTTTTCAACACGCTAGTTATCATTTCACTAAGAAGCAAGTGAAATTACACTTCCAATATTTGACAAGATATCAATTCTATGTGTGTGTGTGTGTGTGTGTGTGTGTGTGTGTGTACAAATCAATGGTTTTTCTCAAAACCCCAACATAGAATTAAACAATCACTTATGAAATTTCCTTAGGAAATTGTCAAACAATAATTGTAGTCTCATGTATTTATGGAGGAGAAATTTTGGAAGAATAATAAAAGTAATGAGTGAAATTTGTTTATCTAAGTGGTGGAGAAAAGGAGTGGTATCCTCCCCATCTAGGATTTTCTCATGTTAGTGACATGTTGAGCTTTTAACGCGTATATTGTTGTATCAACCTTGAGTTTTGAAGAATTCAATTTACCCTTGGTACCATCGTCAAAATGAGGGGAAATGCTTAGTGGGTTTCCTCAATAGGTTTATTCTTGGAAACAGAGGAATGAATTATTTACTTTTCTAATAGGTTGTTTTATAAGTATTCAAGACCAATACCCATCTCTAAGTGCCATCCTTTACTTTTAAGCATCAATGCACATTAATGATACAAGTTAGACACTTCTGCTAATTGTGAATATTGTATTGTTATCAAAATTCAATAAGTATTTGCCATCATCTTTTATTTTTCATAAGTATATGCCAAATCAAATTTAGTATCAAACTCGGTTCAAAATCCTTAAACAATGCTTAATATTTTTGTGCATGTTATTGATTTATTGATGTTCTTGTATCTTTTCGAGGTGAAGGTGTGCATTTGTGTTCTAAATAATAAGAAATTAGTTAAGCATGGTGATTGAGTTTCTAGAACAAAGGAAAGGTGGAAACATAAATAGATGTTTATAATGGCTAGAAGTTTTGCCCAAATTTTGAGGAAAGGCAAAAGGAGTTATATTAAAATAAATCAAAAACTCTAAAAAAAAATAAAATAAAATACCCATGAATGAACAAACTAGATGTCACAATTAAAGTCCACAATCATAAATAATAAGCACATTTGCTAATCATAAATATTAAATATTAAACACAATCATGATGTATTGATGACAAGTATCCCCTGTTGATAAAGTTGTGAAAATTTGTGGAGTTGATAATAAAGCACTACTAGTGATAGAGGTATAAGGGACACCACTAGCATTGGGGATAAAACCAGATCAACATGTTTGAAAATAATGAATAAATAAGAACAATCCCAAACCTAGGGTTTCATAGTATTTTTGTGACATTTTCGTTGTCATGTCAAGTTGGGCCCTTTTGGACCCACACTTGGGTGACTAGTAAATTTATAGGCCTATTTCAACCTATATATGGGGCTCAACAAGCTGTGGAACATTTGGGCATCCTACAACCTTTTGAGGAGCATATAAATGCTTCCCAACAAGCCAAGTATGTCCAAACATTCACTTCCTTTGAAGAAGCACCTTGATACACAATGACAAGTGGGAATGTTTCAAGAACATTCCTAACACTTGCCAAGAAATGATCCTCAAAAGTTGCAGGATGCATATAAATTTTATTTCATGTTAAGGAGCATCCAAAGAAAGCTTGGCAAGTGGGAATGTTCTTGAAACATTCCCAAATATGATCAAGAATTGTATGAGAACACTGGAATGATGATGTTCCTAGACAAATGAGGAAACTTTGTATTCAACCCCAAGCTCTATAGAACACAAGAACCTAAGGTATGAGATCCTTAAGGGTGGGGATAGGTTCCCATGTTACACTGCTTAAATATTTTGGTGATACTTGTTGGCTCTTTGCAAGAATCATAAGGTGCTACCTAGTCATCCCTATTCAATTAAATATCCAACTAAACAATAAGTTCAACTTATTGTAAGACAACATTGGCAAGCCTCTAGAATAATATTTTGTAGTTGCATTTTTTGACACCATGTGGAATATCAAACAAGTTAACCAAAACTAATTATATGCCATGCAATCACAAAACAATTTTCCTCTTCAAGAAGAGAGGGACTGAGGAAAACATACACAAGCACTTTTACAATATCTTAGATGAACGATAGTTGTGTAGAGATTAGAGAAAGTGTGGCCCACCATGACTGTTCGATAATTGTTCAAATCAAAAATAGCCCCTGATTTATGGATGAGGTGAATAGTGTGGTGGGACCATGACTATGGAAAGCTTGAGCATACAACATATTTAAAAAAATAGATAATATAATCAATAAGTGCCACTCTACCATGTTTGAAAATATCAACTTGAAATGCGTCATTTGTTTCTCTGTAACTAGCTCACTAGTACATTTGGCACAATTTTCGACGTCTTTCTGATGAATAAATGATGTAATTGTGACGAATAGGATTATGAATTTTCATCAAATTTGTTTCATTGCACCATCGATGAATGTATCCATATGTCGTATGTCTGATGTGCAAATATGCCATGTGGAAATTATGGATAGATTTAATCCTCCAAACTTTCATCGCAACATAGCGTCACAACGATGACGTTAATATATAGTTGTCGTGCATTCGACACAAAAGGATGCCACATGGAATTGTCTGGGAAATTTTCATCCACCAAGCGACCATTGGTGGTGTGACGATATGGCATGGAAATCCCATTGAAGCACTGACTTGCATGGTATTAGACTTGTGATGTTATGACGAGTTGAATTTGTTGAAGGGGTAACGATTGGGACGCCATAGTCTGTCAAAGTGGCGATGCTAGGGAAGAAAAAGTGAGTCAGAAAGGTGACACTAGGGAAGTTAAAGTCCATCGATGTGGAAACTCTAGGGAAAAAAAATTTCATTAGAGTTTCCAATCTATGGCAGGAAAAGTCCATCGATGTTGCAACGAGCAGATGTGAATAGTCTGTTAGAGCATCGACACACTGGAGGCATGGGACGTTGGATCATCAATGAGTGGGGAATTTTTTGTTCATTGTTCAATGATTAACATGGGTGTCGGAGTTCCAATAGGAGGAAAATATAGTGAAAAAAAATTCAAATTAATCTTGTAGACTAAAAGGCATGCTTATGATGCATTGGACATAGGGAGCATGTAGATGTGTTAGACTAAGAAGTTGAAGAAGTTGATCTAGATGAAAATGTTCTCGATATATGATGATATAGATGATTAGGATTAGGGTTTATATTGTTTCATAAAACCCTAATTCAAGCTTGTTATAAC
>ML812295.1:38729-53700 GCA_009831015.1 Picea engelmannii
TTCTAAGGAAAATTCAAACAAAATAACTTTGTGCAACATCTATGTGTTCTAGAATCACACTTGTGGTGTAGGCATTACCAACTTTGATAGCATTCCCAACCTTAACTAGTGCAACTATCATGGTCTTTACCAATTCCACTTCATCCTTTAGTTTTATAATCATATAATCTTATATTAATCATTCTTTTTACATTCTCCTTGAAACAAGTGTCAACATAGGAAGGCCATGGAAATTCTAAAATAGCAATTTTCTAGAGTCTAAAATTAAGGAAAATTTTGATGATCCATACTTATCTAAAAGTATAGAAACCTTTGTTAATTTTACCGATTCTTAAAATACTAATTATAAAATGTTTAGTGATATTGTGTTTAATAAAAGATTCGTAAAGTTAGTATTAGAGTTTAAAAAGTGTGAAACCATTTCATCGAAAGTGTATAGATTGAAATGTATTATTATTCTCTATATTTAATATGATAAATTTAATTGAATAAATTTCATATATTATAATAGTTGGATAATATAAATAAATAAAATATTTGGAAAAATTAAATATTAATAGAATATAATAGTTGTGATTTTAGTAAACAATTATATTATAGCTTTGTCTTGTAATCTTTGAATAATAATAATAATAAAATAACATTATTATTATTATTGTTGGTGAATAATTATGTTATAATGTTATTATTATAATATATGAAAAGACATAATTATTCAAATCAAAATCAATTCACTCATCATATTTAAGTATTTTTCTTTCTAAACACATTTAATCAACATATTGTATCTTTTTGGACAACAAACAATTCACCTTGAGGAAGAGTTAAACATTATATGGCAACTATAAATTGAAATGAGTGATACATCTCAAATTTAACTTAAAAAAAGAGAAATAATTAACAATGTTCATCATTAGCATACTCATAATATATTTTATAAATCAAACAACAAAAACCACGACATTATATGAAAAACATATTATACACGAATGATATACATGTGAATATACATGTCAAACATACATCTCAACAAAATATGCAATAAGCATGTCATATATACATCTTAAGTCAAATATAAAACAATCATTATACATGTCAATCAATACCACTACTAGTTAGGTCCACCACTGGAGCCAGATGCATCAGTTTCTCTGCTACCAGAGATGGAGCCTCTATCAAGATCATCTATGTTATAGAGTAATATTGGTGAAAGTACAATATCAAATGTCTCTCTATCAATATCATCAACATGTGCAAAAGTACCCGATGTGAACATAGTGTCCAAAGCATCAAAAGTTTGTGACACATGTGTATGGGGAGGAGGAGGAGGGGGATCGGTGGATGATGACACATGTGAATGAGAAGGAAACTGATTGGTGGATGGTGACACAATTGGAGGAGGAGGATGATCAATGGAACATGGTGACACATGTGGAGGAGAAGTAGGAGGAGGAGGAGGAGGAGGAAGATCGGACGTGGATGCAAATTTAGACACATGTGGAGGGGAAGCAGGAGGAGGAGGAGGATCTGATGTGGATGCATGTTCAGACAAATGTGGAGGGGAAGCATGAGGAGGAAGAGGATTAGATGTGGATGCAGTTTCAGACACATGTGGAGGGGAAGCAAGAGGATCAGTGGATGGTGCAGTTAACTCATGTGGAGGGGAAGCAAGAGGATCGTTGGATGGTGCAATTGACTCATGTGGAGAAGAAGCAATAGGAGGAGGAGGACCATGTGGAAGAGTAGAGGATGTGTATGGGTTTTCTAATGAGCTAGATGGAGTAGGATCATGAAAAAAACCCCTAAACCTCTCGATGAGGTTGACGACACAAAAAATATGATACATCAACAACGTCATGTCATGATGAAGACTCCTCCATATCGTAGAGAGATCCTATACCCATAATATGTCTCTAATTAGTGTGGGTACCACTCCGTGACTATTCATGACACGACATAGATGATCCACCACCTCTATCTAGACTCTCTGATCCGATCTGTGTGGCATGTGGGGTATCTATATTGGAGGCTGGTCCTTTGCCTCCTCCATCACCACATCATGTTGGGGAGGATCATCCCAAACATATGTGCCAATATCAACAAAACAATAGATTATAATAATAAGATAATTGAAACAAAATGTTACAATAAATTACATGTGCATTAAATATGACATAAAAATATGTAGTTATATTTATCAAAGCATAACGATAATATTACCTCTCATCTGGTGGTTCGACTGTTATAAATAAGATGTTTAGACATCCTCTCCAATCCATCAACACATACGGGTACTATACACTATCAAGGATATGATTGTCCTTGCTAGCCAATAAATCACATATATTCCTACCAATTGAAGTAATGAGAAACTTAAGCTATCCCTCCTTGGGAAATAAATTCCCCCACATGCGCATACAAGCATCAATCATAGGCCTAGTAGGAAAGAAGGGTACTACTGTCTGAGTGGCATGAAACCTCTCAAAAAATAGTGTAAATAACTCTAACAAAAATGGGAAGAATCTCATCCCATGTAAAACGACACGACAATGATCTAATGCTTGACAAAACTGTCTCAAAAAACATCCAACCACCTAATCAATCGGGGTCTATGCACTAAACTATCTACATAATACAAAAAAGGGAAACTAATTTTCTTCCCATTAGAGCTATACCATGATAGTTCCGAGAGAATAAGACACATGCACCTAACTTTCTCTCTACCAAATGAACATATGCACAAATGACCACCAGAAACATGGAACTCCAAAGAGGAATGAACCTTTGGATGGACATGTCTCTACACATATGCTAACTATATATCTCCTTCAACACCATGCGATAGCTTAGGGAACTGGGGAAAATGTTGCCCCCTCCTAAATAACCCAATGATGAAATAAACATCCTCCTCTATGGGATGATACTAATGATTAGGATTGACCCTGAACCCCTATTTCCCTTGATCCCAATCATGGATCAACTACAATAAAAACAAAGAGTTCCCCATGAGGGATGTACCCTCCTGATTAAACTTGAAGAAACCAAAATCCATCAAAAGGGCATGTGTGATGTACTCCCTCTCCCTCTTCCTAGCCTCCCACTCACGCACAAATGTGTCTGTGTTGACTTGTTGCTACTGATGTTGTTGATCCTCCTCTCATAATCATCATCTATGATTCAAATATAAATATTATTAGGCATATATATAGAGAGATGAATAAATTGAAATTATAAAACACACACATATATCAATAACTTGTATTTAAAAAAATCCGTTTTTTTTGTTTTGCACAAAAGTCCAAAAAATTAATCGGTGCACCTAAAATAGAATCTACACCATGTCAATGTTGCTCTATATAAAACAAGAAACATCGCCATGTGGTGTTGTTACTAACACACACCGATGTTGAACGATTTTTTTCGCACCACCTCGTATTTTAGCGTCACATCCCATAAGATGCTTTTCACCATTAAATTGTGAAATAATCAGCCTAGTGTCGTGATCTTTACAACATCGATGCATTTTTATACCTAAAGGCAATGTTAGGTTAAATTGTTTCATCGCAACTTAAGCGATGAGATGTGTTAATATGAATGCATCAGTGCTACCATGTTATTGTAGCACCAACATTACGTTTTGTGGTACATTGGTTTGTATAGAACACCGATAATGGGGCGTCCAATTAAACGATTTGGCATGTGAAATTGTACAATATTTTCCTCGTGCAGTGATTTTAACTGCACCAGTTCATTTTGTTAATAAAGACACATCGCAACACTAAAATTTATGGCGTGTAAAATCACCACTACACTTTGTTAAACTAAAAGTACCAATGCACCAACTTTACCAGAACACTAGCATGATGTCTAGTGGTGTGTATTCTTACTAATGCACCGATAACAAGGCCTTACAAAAGATGAACCATGATGCTTATTTTTCAAAACCTGTCACGGTGTGTACTTTTAACGTTTACGCATTGATGCTCCACGCTTATTGTCGCATTTCCATGTATTGTAGCGATGTTTTGAATAAGATGCACCGCACTAATAGGTTATGAAATGTTTTTCCTAGTGCCATTCTCTTCACATCATCGATGTGTTTGTTGGACATATGGGCACCACTAGGTTGAATTGTTTTACCGCAATTGAAGCAGTGTGATATATTACAATTAATTCACCGATGCTACCGTGATATTGGAGCATCGATGTTTTATTCAACAGTGCATTGTAAAAGATAGAGCATCAGGAAAGGGGCATCCAATGAGATTCCCCGCTATGCCAAATTGGTCAATATCTGTCCCTTTGCAATTTTGTAAACAACACCAGTGCATTTGGTTAAAACGGTTGCACCATTTCATTAAATTTTATATAGCATTAAGTTAGTGGTGTGCTTAATTAAGTGAAATGTACCTATGTAGGGTGAAACCAATTACATGTTGGTTGCGGGGCATTCCTAAGGATGCACCACTTTGTTTTTAAAATTTATCGTGGTGCTCTTCCTTGAATGGTACTAATGTGTAATTTTATATTAGAGACATTGAGGGTGGTGATTACCATGAAATTAACACATGATGCACTGCTTTGGGGTGAGCTTAAGCATTTAGGCGCAACAAGTGGAATTGAAAAAAAAAAAAAAACCCCGCCAAATTTCAAGCTAAATTCAAATTTTAATTGGATGAAAATGCAAATTTGAAGGTAATAAAAAATTTACCTGGCCTCTTATGTCCCGAGGAGGCATGGTTTCACCGTTGATAAGAAATTAAAATTCTATATTTTTTTCAACCAAACTAAAATGCAATATTACATTAATTACAGTGTAGAAATAATATAAGCACATACAAGTTGTTACAATTATAAATGATACCAAACTAACATACGAAAATGTGGAACCCTGTAACATAAATCACATGAATAACAAGGTCAATTTACACCGCCTACCCATCCAACACTTATTGAAACACAAGGTAGTATAATCTCCCATTCCCATTTATTTAACACCAATTTTATTAATTCCACCACTAGCTACAATAATTAAGAATGTATTCATATAATCCAATAAACAATTGATGAAATTTTGTCAACAATATCCATAATAAATTGATTCCAAAAAATCTACATCCAAATTTAACATTGAATTAAAAACTCTTAAACATTCCAAGGGACTTCATTACTTCCCCTACTCATAATTATATTAACATCACAAATGATTCCCAATTAAAAGGAAAGACTCATCTAATGTACCAATTATTAAATGATCTATTCCACTATTGACATATACTTCAAAGGTACTAATTCTAAATTCATTGAGGAAAATCAATATAATACTTCTCTTTACTTCAAAATCCAATACTTGAAGTATCCACACAGAAAATAACTGCAAACACCTTCCAAATACCAACCTCTATTCAACTTACATTATCAATTCAATACTAAACAATGACTCATCGTAAAGACACCTTTCCAACGGATCCCCTTAACAAAAATCAGACATCATCAACACATGGAAACAACAAATGACAACGAATTCAACGGTAATACTACTGTTACCTCACCAATCCCCAAGACATTAAGTGAAATTCTCTTAAGAGGAAAAATTCCTTATCGGTTCACCCTAAATATTTTCGAACCACTAAACCGCACCGTAAAACCCCAAACTGATGGTTGTATTTTCTTGTCTAGTTTCTCGACCCTTCCAATCAGCGCACAACAAACAAAATAAAGGCCGTCATAAATGGACATTGAACCTTTAATGGAAAAATTTGAAATAACGAGAGGTAAAATTATGGTTAGCATTTCATCATTAAAGGTTTATGACTAAATCATCATCAAAATTCATAATCTGCGGGCGATTTGATGTATTGTCTATTTAAATTAGAAACTGGAAATTACAGAAACGTTTACTAGTTTTGAAATATACCAAATTGTATCAATAAGACAACGAATATATTCATAATTCCAATCACATTGGGTCAATCGTTTCAATGTGAATCACATTCGTTACTTGAAAATATTAAAGGAATTGATTTTATACAAAATGTCATTTAATAATTAATATAATCATTGGCATCATGCTAGAAAATATGTTCCTCAAAAGTAAGTAAAATTACACATATAAATAACCTATATACTAGTTCACTAATCAATATTCTTCCCATACATATTCAAAATACAAAATCAAGAATTCTATTAAAGCAATAAATTAATTAGAAAATCAAATATTGTGACCAGAAGTACGACAATATGTGAGGATGATCATCAACTTGAGAACTTGTGCTAAGTCCTTTGTCCTTTCTTGCTTGCTAAACAAAGAGACTTCACCGATACCTCCCATTCAACGCTAGTGGTACTCTTCTCCCCCCTTAGTCCCCCGAGCCGCAAATGGGTCACACACAAAAATTCAGATCAGTATCTAGCTTAAGATTTCCCTCGCAAGGAGAGGCTTCCATCTCTTATGCAAAGCTTGCAGCCCAACTCACACAAGTAAACTAGTCACAAGAAATTTTCACAACATTTGAATCATCCAACAATAGGGTCCCTTGCTCCTTCCTCTCCCTTATTTTTATAAGAATTTTCATCTTGACACTTGTTTTTTCATGCAATAATAGACAATTTTTAATAATCATTTTAGAGATTATTCACCCTAAACATATGTCACTCTTTCTTTAAATAATTTTTGAATATTTTTTTCTCACCTCCACAATTAGTTCCTAGATTTTCTCCTAGTTGTCCCTTAGTTCCCCAGTTTCTCCTTTATTGTGTCTCCTAACTATTTTACAGTTGGATTTTGATTATTACTCTTCTCTTAGTTAGGATTTAGAGTCTAGTTTTACTTAGGACTCTAACTCTATGTTAACAACATATTTCCTCATGAAATAATTTCTTTTAATTAAAAAAATTATTTTATTAATTTCATGCACACATTGTGCACATGTTTATAATTTTATTCTCTCTTTACCTGTATATATTTAGTCTAAATTTCCATTAAAATCATTGTTATAAATTTATTTAGTCATTAACATCTAGACTTAGGTTTTATTATGTTTCTTTTCATAATTTAATATAAAATTATATTCTCTTTTCTAACAAAATCGTAGTATTTAATTTATCCTCAAAAGTCTTCTAAATTTTCATTAATTTCTCTTGACATTTTTTTTTTAAATTTTATATTAACATGCGATGTGCCCTTCAAGACGCACCGACGTGATCCAAGGGTGTCACTCACCATTTTTAATTAGTTTGGAATTTTTATGACTCTTGGAGTCAATACTCCACTTGTCGACCTTGTGTGAGACTAAGGGATTTCTGAGGAATAAAGAATCTACCTTATTGCACACCCCTYAGAAATCCTCATGAGAAATTGTCTCAGTATTATCTCATGGCATCGTGAACCTCTCAAGAACAAGGTAGTCATTAACCTTCAGTTCARGTCACATCGGGAGTGCTACTAGGTTGTGACTGGGATGCTGCCACACCTCTCCCTAATCTATCTGATATTTGTGTATGACCCCTTTACTCCATATGTGAGTCGGATTATCAAGAGTCTCCATGCTTGCATCCACTGATAAATAATATTAATAACTTTTATACATGAAATGCATAAYTGAAATCATCATTGTAATATATGCATAAMAAAATCAAGTWCTCATAATCAAGATCAAAAGTCCACTCCCTGACTCAATCTAGAGTCCAAGGTATTCCATCAGTGTAATCRGTATCCTCATTGTGCCATGTTTCCAACACACTTAGGAAACCTCATCATAATAACTGTCAATGCTATACATCAATATAAATAACATATCAAAATTTCAATATTCAATTATAGCATAAACTTTAACTCATAAACCAAATTAGTTATTCATATAGTATCATTTTTAGTTGGATCACTTGCATGCAATTGTCCTCAAAGAATAAATAAGTGGTATAAAAAATTGTTTAGTGAAATATGGATGTTACATACACCCCCTCTTGTTTTAAACTTCGTCCGAAGTTTGTACAATCTAACAATGAAAACAATAAATATAGATGCTACTAATCTACCAATATAGATTTCAAAAAAAAAATGGAAACTGATGATGCATCTGATGTGTGTCCTCCCAAGTGGCAAAATGTGGACAATGACTGTCCCAATGGAACTTAACTTGATCGACCAATTGACACCGTATTTGTTAATTGTGATGGTCCAGTATGCAAATTGGCTCCGCTATGAGAGCACCCTTGTCCAATACCTGCAATGAACTCAAATCAGTAACATGTGATGGATCTGAAATATAATGGCATAAAAATGAAACATGGAACACATCGTGCATATGCCCCAAAGAATCAGGTAAGGCTAGTTGATAATCCATGGTTCCTTTCCTTTCTATAACTTTGAAAGGTCCCACAAACCTTGGAGAGAGTTAAGCACCCTTTCCAAACTTAATAGAACTCTTATGTAGCTTCACCCACAAGATCACTTTATCACCAACCTCATAAATACGATCTATACAATGCGCATATACATAACTCTTTTGTCAGTCTTGCACCTTCTAATCCTTTTCTTTATGGTTCGCATCTGATCCTCCATTTCCTGAATCACTTTCGATCCCATCGAGACCATATCTTTTAGTTGATCAAAACTCAAAGGTGTCCTACAAGTCGTCTGTATAAAAATTCAAAAGGTTGCATCTTTATCGAACTTTGGTAGCTATTATTATACACAAATTATACCAATGGTAAAAATTATTCCCATCATTTTTGTTGATCCATCACATACATTCGAAGCATATATTCTAGTATTTGATTCATTCTTTCCATTTTTCCATCAGTTTCAAGGTGATATGTTGTACTAAAATTTAATTGCATGCCTAAAGCATCTTGGAAACTAGTCTAAAAACGTGTAGTGAATACCAATACTTGATAATATATTATCTTTCTTGGTACACCATGCAGTCTTACAATTTCATAAATTATAGACATGTCAGGTGCTTGATATGCCATACGAACTGGATTAAAATGTGCACTCTTCGCCAAAGTGTCAACTACTACAAAGATAGAATCGCCTCTCCTTGTTGTTAATCACAATCCAACAATAAAATCCATTGATGTGACTTCCCATTTCGATTCAAGAATTGAATGTGGTTGTAATAATCCTGCTAGATGTCTATGTTTGGCCTTCACTTACTGACATTCAATACATATGGACACATATTGAACTATATCATATTCCATTCCTTTCCAAAAGAATAGTGGTTGAAGATCTTCCTTCATTTTCATGACTCCAGGATGGACCATATACACTGCTTGATGATCTTCGTTCAAAATTAAATTTCTCATTTCATCATTTAGTGGTACATTAATTATGCCATTATATCTTAATATCCCACCACCATCCAAAGAATAACCCTCATATCTAGGTATCATCATGATATCTTGTTCAACATTGTCATTTACTTCCTTGTACCAGTTGTCATCAATCTGTAATGCTAAAATCTTTTCCCGAATGTTCGTTTTTAATGGAATTAATGAGAAAATGCATGGTCTCCAACTCAATGCATCTACTACTCTGTTAACTACTCCTTTAATGTAGGTAATTTAAAAATCATATTCACTTAAAAGTTATGACCAACATCTTTGTCATGTGTTCAAGTCACTTTGTGTTAAAATGTGTTGTAATCCACTATGATCAGTTTTCAATTTGAAATTTCATCCAATAAGGTAGTGTCTCCAAACTTGTAAGGCATAAACAATCACTATTAATTCCAGATCATGTGTTGCATAATTCTCTTCATGAATTCTTAGTTTTCTTGAAATATATGTGGTGACTCGACCTTCTTGCATTTGTACTCCACCTAGTCCTTCCTTGGATGTGTCAGTGCATACTATGAATTCCTTTTCCACATCCGAACTTTCAATATCAATGTTTTTGTTAATAATTCATTAAGATTATGAAATGCTTCAACACATTTTTCTGACCATACAAATTTCTTATTCTTATTTTGTAATTTTGTAATTGGATTTTCTATTTTTGAAAATCCTTCAACGAAGCATCGATAGTAACCTTCTAATCCCATAAAAATACGTACCTCTTGCACGTTTGTCAGTGTTGGCCATTCCATAATAGCCTCTACATTTGATGGATCTACAACGATACCTTGTCCTGAAATAATGTGTCCCAAATAGTGAATCTTGGTCTGATAAAAAGAACATTCCGATAACTTTTCATACAACTTATTTTCTCTTAAGAAATGCAAAACTAATATCAAATGTTCATCGTGCTCCTCTTTCCTCTGAGACTAAATTAATATATCATCAATAAATACTTGTAAAATTTTTTCCAGGTACTTGCGGAACACTCCATTCATTAAAATCATGAATACACCTAGGGCATTCATCTAACCAAATGATAATGAAATAAATTTGTAATTTCCAAATATTGTATTAAGCATTGTTTTAGGAATGTCTTCCTCTTTGATTCACAATTGATGATATCCTGACCTCAAATCAATCTTTGAAAACATTGTCTCCCCCTTCATTTGACGAAATAAGTAATCAATTCTTGGTAACAGGTATTGATTCTTGATGATGGCTTTGTTTAATTGACGACCTATCCTTCTTTCTTACAAAAATTATTGGTGCACCCCATGGTGATACACTTGGACATATAAGTCCCAAATATAATAACTCTTTCAATTGCATCTTTAACTCTTGCAATTCAAGTGTTGACATATGATATGGAATTCTTGCAATTGGTTATGTTCCAAGTTTTAAATATACAGTAAATTCTAATTCTCTTTTAGGCGGTACACCTGGTAGTTCCTCAGGAAAAACATCAACAAACACCGATACTATCGGAAAGTCTTCCAATATTTCGGTGTCACCCTTTTCGTTAAGAGATAAAATGGCATACAACTTACATCCTTTGCACATATCTTTTTTCAATTGTAGGGAAGTGATAAATCTTAGCGATACTCCTTGGTTTCTTCCTAAATTACTCTATTTTGTCCCAAATCATCAATTAAGATTAAAATTTCCATCTTACATTTAAGTATCACATTGTGTGATTCTAACCAATTCATTCCAATCACAATGCCGTAGGATCCCAAGGTTGTGATATAAAGGTTTACATTTGCGAAAAATTCACCCAAATTAATATTACAATATTTAACCTTTCCTCCAACATTTTGCTTGACTCCTAATGCCAATTCTACATATCTAAACTCATCTTGTTCATCTATCTTCACCTTAATTATTTTGAGCACAAAACTAGAAATGAAACTCTCAGTAGCTCCTGGATCTATCAAAATAATAAACTGTTGATCTGATATCATACATGAAGTTTCGAGCACTATATACTAATTCTCAGCCTGACGGTTATTCACTGTTGCATGAATCCTATGGGCCTTACCTAGATCTCCTACTATCGTCTATCCTACTGATCTAGTAGCTCTCACCTTTTTGATAGGAAAATATCTTTGATAGTAGGGCTCTCCACAAGTCCAACATTCGTTCTTAGGGTTGGTGCTCCTAGTTCTAGAGGAAGAGTCAGTTGGTCTAGGGTTCTGAGTTTCTGATCTGTTATGTGGAACATATCTATACTTTTACTACTGTTGAGGACGACGTGGATGCTATGGTGTTCTATACAAAGTACTCTAATTGGTAGCTTGTCTGTGCGGTGTATAAAATACAGGTCCTCTAGGTGTATCATGGTGCCCAAAAGTCTATCTAATGGGTGTTTTTTGTTGCAACGCTCTATGTGGAGTCTTTCCTATCTGTCTATGAGAATTACTACTCTAACATCCACTATTAAATTCCTCCTCAGCGAACAAATATTTCTCTACTTCATCGTGCAAAGTCCGAGGCATCAAAATCCTCACCTTAGCACGAATTTTGTAGTTGAGACTAAAAATAAACTTATTCATCTTTAACTTTTCAGTGTTCAGGTGCATAACATATCTGGGCAAATCCATAAATCTAGCCTCATACTCAGGTGCGGTACGAATACCCTATTGTAAAGAATTGAATTCATTAAGTTGGATCGCAATAAAATCATCAGATAGACTCTCAGTATCGTTTCTCAAACAATTCCTAGGACATGTCTTCAATAGCCATATTTAGCTGTGGTAAGAGTGTCTTCCACCAAATAAGTGCACTCCCTTTCAATTGAAAGACCGCCATACATAACTTCATGTTGTAGGTATAATCACGCAATGTAAAACACATTGCCATATTCTCCAACCAAGCTACGACGACTAATTCGTCTGTGGAACCTCAGAAATTGGGAAATTTTAGCTTTTCAAGTTCTCTATGAACACTACCACTAGCTACAGGAGGGCATTGTGAACCTTCAATGGGGGAATATCCCCTACCCTCATCATGACAGGGGATATTTATCAACGCCTCAAACATCCTTTGAAAATACCTCATCATACCCATGACATCACCCACTGCAACATGCTCTTGCTCGGTAGTATTCTCTTCTCCCCGTGGAGCAGATCCCTCGGGTGTGGGTGTCCTTGGAGGAGGCATACCTCTTGCTCCCGCACCCTGATGTATACTCATTCTCCGTCCTCTATCCATGATACCTGCCATAAAACAATTTCAATTTATATTAGTAATACATCTTTAATTAAATAAATTGCATTTGAAGCCGTAACGAGTCTTGTGTCACAGAGTAAAACCATTCTTTGATACCATATGAAACAACTCTATTTAGGCCACTTATAAATGCCATATATATTGTTTTTCAACCAAACTAGAAGCCAATATTATATTAATTAAAGTGTAGCAATAATATAATAACATACAAGTTATTACAATTATAAATGATACCAAACTAACATCCGAAAATGTGGAATCCCATAACATAAATCACATGAAGAACAAGGTCGATTTACACCGCCTACCCATCTAATGCTTATTGAAAAACAAGGTAGTTTAATCTCCCATTCCCATTTATTTAACAAAAAATTTATTAATTCCACCACTAGCTACAATAATTAAGAATGTATTCACATAATCCAATAAATAATTGATGAAATTTTGTCAACAATACCCATAATAAATTGATTGCTAAATCTATTAATTCCAAAAAATCTACATCCAAATTTAACATTGGATTAAAAACTCTTAAACATTCCAAGGGACTTCATTACTTCCCCTACTAATAATTCTATTAAAATCACAAATGATTTCAAATTAAAAAGAAAGACTCATCTAATGTACCAATGCTTAGATTATCTATTCCACTCTCGATATATAATTCCAAGGTACCAACTCTAGATTCATTGATGAAAATCAATATAATACTTCTATTTAATTAAAAATCCAATACTTAAAGTATCCACATAGAAAATAACTGCAAACACCTTCCAAATACCAACCTCTATTCAACTTACATTATCAATTCAATACTAAACACCAAATCATCATAAAGACACCTTGCCAATGACTGCGCTTGTAAAAAATCAAGCATCATTAACACATGGCAACAACAAATGACAATGAATTCAACGGTAATTTCTTCGATTACCTCACCAATCCCCTAGACATTAAGTGAAATTCTCTTAAGAGGCCAAACTCCTTATCGGTTCACCCTAAATATTTTCAAACCACTAAATTGAAAGACTCCAAGTTCATATCAGCCATTAAACTAGTGAGTATATCTTCTACTCGTGGTTTCACTCCATTGCTAGTTTTACAATGAAGATAGAAACTGCTAAGTTGACACTATCTTCAGCATTCTAAGATTTTATCGGTACATTGATATTCTCTACACTTTGGAATTTTAACAACTTTATAAGATTCTTTGATTATAAAATAAAAACAACATGAAACTCCAATTTAATATTATTACCGCTGCCACAAATAACCGTTGGATAAATAATTTTTTAACAAAAGGAAAATTGCAAAGTGTCCAACTGGACAACTAAACCCACGCGTCAAACATGTGTCGAGATTTTCCAGTAAAGTACTGATAATCATCTGGCGAGAAGAGATATGACCAAATCATCCTAAATGTTACTTATCTGAGCCTACTAGACTAACATATGTTCTAGTTTAGTCAAGTGAATAATTTAAGGCGTAGCTTGACTACAAAAAACTATCATGAACTCATACTTGTACTAAAATTAATCCAAAAATTTGGCGCAGTCGCATCCATCAATTACGATTTGCACAAGATAATTCAAGCACAAATAAAAATATGGATAATGGTCGACCACTTCTCAAGCCCTTCTCAAGCCCTAAGTCTGTAGAGGTGAGTAATATTGTTTTAAAGTTGCAATGAAGTAATTAAGATCATCAAACATCAGAAATGGAAGATCACGCTTTATAACAAGATGCCAATATTAATACAATGCTGAGAGGTTCAACTCAATAATTAGAAGTGGAAATGGAAGGAAAGTTGTTATGTTGTCAATGCTTAGATATTCTTAGGAAAAAGGGTGTATGGATTATTCGATCCTTCAACTAATTAGAAAATTCCAACACTAGAGTTTACTATAATCTTATCACCGGGTACCATGCAAAATAAAGTGTAGTCATTTCAACTCTATGCTCATTGTAAGCACACGTTTAGGATTCCATGGTTGTAATGGTCCATATCTCCCCCCAAAAAGGCACATCAACCAAAATCCTATAAACAAACTGTTCATAAACATGTCAAAACCATCAGATCATCAGATTTGGATACTTAACATAAAACCCGAACTGATGGGTGGGTGCAACAATTGCACCGTAAAACCCCAAACTGATGGTTGTATTTCCTCGTCTAGTCTCTTGACCCTTCCAATCAATGCACAAAAAACAAAACATAGGCGATCATAAATGGAAAACGAACCTTTAATGGAGTAATTTGAAATACCTAGAGATAAAAATATGGTTAACATTTCATCGTTAAAGGTTTATGACTAAATCATCAACAAAATTATGAATCTGTTAAGCCCTAATATTGGCTCATTACCCCTTAATTGGGGCATATTATATTAGTAATGTT
>ML812295.1:61841-78077 GCA_009831015.1 Picea engelmannii
TAGGGTGCAATGAAGGGTTCTAGCTGACCTACACATATAACACTAGAAGTGTAATAATTCAATATATATGTCTTAATAAGGGGTTTTATACATAACATGGTTCTTTTTTTAGGGATTAACATGCCCCTCCCCTTCAAACAAGTGTTTGCCTCAACACTTGACTAAACACGAGTGTTTCTGCAAGAAGAAATCATCTTCCCATGTTACCTCTTCCACTAGTAGGTTCTTCCATTTGACGAGGTACTTTGTAGTTGCTCGATTTCTTAGTTTCTTAATCCTTGTTTCAAGGATTGTTTATGGCTCTAGTATGATTTCCCCTTCTTCTTTAATCTTTGGTTAAATAGTTTGTACTAGGATCTTATTTCCGAGGACCTTCTTTAAGAAAGAAGCATGGAAAATTGGATGTACACGTGAAGATGGAGAGAACTCCAATTTTTAATCCATACTTCCAATCCTTTGCAAAAACTTACATGGGACATAATATTTGGGTGCTAATATTGTCCTTATTTTGTTGCAGAATTTTTTTATGAAGTATGGAAGGATGTGTTGTACCACCATTCTGCCAAGGAAAACCACCTAATCCATTGTGTCTATCAAATGCAAATAAACAGAGATATCATTCTAGACATTTATTCACAATCTCAGGTTTCCCATCAGATTGAGGAGGGTAACATGAGTTGTGAGCCAATTGATTTACCAAACAAGAAAATAATCCAGTCCAAAATTTCTAGTGAAAATTGGATCTCTATCACATACAATAATCTTAGGGAATTCATGTAGATTTTGAACTATTTCCATGAATGTTGCGGCTAATATACTTTCTTTTAAAGGATGAGAAAGAGAGAAAAAATAAGAATACTTTGTCAGTCGATCCACTACTACCATGATGACATTCTTTCCTTCAGATTTGGGTAAACCTATAATAAAATCCATTGAAACTTCTTCCCAATGTTGACTTGGTATAGCTAATGGTTGTAGGAGACATGGTGTCTTGATTGTCTCTCCCTTATTCTATTGGTAGACCAAACATTCAGACACAAAATTTTGAACATCATTTTTAACACCTTCCCAGAAAAAAACCTTCTTTATCACGTGGTACGTTTTCAAGAATATTGAATATCCTCCTATAGGAGAAGTGTGCAATTCCAAAAGGACCGTCTATTTGAGTTGGGAATTCTTACACAAATATAGGAGATCATGATACCGTAGAAAATCATTCTTCCATAAAAAAATATCTAATGAACCTGGGTCCTCTTTAGTTGTTGAATGATCTTGCATACCTCTTGATCTTGCTTCCATTCTATCCTTTCTTCTTCCATCCAATCAAATTTTAGAATAGAAATAGAACATAGTGAACCACATGTATCTTCTTCTTTTCTTGAAAGGGAATTTGCCACAAAATTATGTTTTCCTTTTTTTGCATATAATTTCAAAGTCATAAACTAGCATCTTTGTAAGCCATTTTTGTTTATCTTTTGATGATAGTCGTTGCTCCAAGAAGTACTTCAAACTATCATGATCTATTTTTACTTTGAAGTGTATTCCTATTAGGTAAGGGTGTCATTTCTGAACTGCATGTAGTATGATCAACATTTCTTTTTCATAAATGGGTTTGAGAAAAAAAATTCCTTTAATTTGGATGCTTCCAAAGGAAAGGATCCTTCCTTCTTGCATTAAAATTGCACCAATTCCATGGCCTAAGGCATCACACTCCATAATAAATGTTTTTGTAAAGTTGAGTGTGGTCAATATGGGAATTGTACACATAACCTCCTTAATTTTTTCAAAACCTAGGGTTGCTACTTCAATCCAAGAAAATTCTTCCTTCTTTAATAATGTCGTTAGAGGTGCTGGTATTTGACCATAGTTCTTGAAAACATTTGTGGTAATAGCTTATAAATCCTAAGATTCCTCTAATTTTCTTGAAGGTTTTTGGAATTGGCCATTCCCTCATAGATTTAATTTTGTTAGGGTCCACTTTTACACCTTCATGAGATACAATATGACCCAAATACTCCACTTCTTGAACCCCAAAGGCACACTTGGAAGGATTTGAATAAATTTGTTTATCTTCCAATAGTTTTAATATTGTATCAACATGTTGTACATGCTCTTCCCAAGCTTTGATGTAGATTAATATGTCATTAAACATAACTAACAAAAATTTTCTAAGGAAAGGCTTGAAAATATAATTCATCAAGCTTTGAAATGTTGAAGGTGCATTAGTAAGTCCAAATGTCATAACCAAAAACTCATAATGACCTTCAAGTGTTTTAAAAGTTTTTTTTCGGAATATCTTCGTGCCTCATTATGATTCGATAATATCTCAAATGAAGATCCAACTTAGTAAATATTTTTTCTCCATGAAATTCATCTAATAATTCATCAATGATAAGAATAGGAAACTTATATTTGATGGTAATTTTGTTGAGCTATCTATAATATGGACACATACGCCATGGGCCATCCTTTTTTGTAACCATCACCACTAGTAAAGAGAAAGAACTTTGGCTAGGTTGAATGATGTTGATGTCTAACATTTCTAGGATCATACACTCAATCTCAGTCTTCTATGCATATGGATACCTATAAGGCCTAGTTTTAGGTGATACACTTCTTGGTTGCAAATGAATATCATTGTCATGATATCGAGCAAGTGGAAGACCCTTAGTAATTTCACCAAATACCTTGGAATGATTATTGATATATATGTTAGAAGATATAGATGTTTGAACATCAAGTGACATAATAGTGAAATTACACCATGGTGTCCCTTTTTGAGTAATGTTGTCACACTATTAGAGATTATCACCATAGAGGGTTTCCCTTGTATACTTTTAATCTCAATTTCGTTTCCATTTGAGTAAAATATCATGAAAAGATATTGAAAATTAAGGGCCATTATGCCCAATGATTGTAACCATTGGACCCCTAATACAACATCAACACCACCTATTTGGATGGAAATCATGGGACTATCCAAAAAATACTCTCTCATTTTTATCTTAATACTATGGCACTTCCCAAAACAATTTATGGTACCTTCACCTACAATTGAGATCTTTTTCTAATTTGTAATTGATGTAATTATGGGTACTACTAGAATCAATGAATATTGTTACCATTTTATTTTCATGTATCCTTGTATCTTGAGGGTTTGTGGAGTATTAATGCCGACCAATGCATGACAAGAAATCATTAGAGTAGTCTCTTATAGATCTATCTCTTATGATGGTTCCATTTATTTATCTTTTTCCTCTTCACAGTCAATGTAGAATACTTTCTTCTCATTTCATTTATGCCCTTTACTATACTTGTTGTCACAATTGAAACATAGTCCCTTTGCTCTTCTTTCATCCATTTGTTGAGGTGTCAAAATTGTCAATTTAGGAGAGGGAACATGGTGCTCTCTATAGTTATCAGTGGCCACCCTTCTAGTAGCCATATTTTTTTTTTCCACTTTCCTTTCCATACTGAAAGATTGCTCTAGGGATTTAGGTTTGAAGAGAGACACCTAATATTGAATTTTATCCTTTAAGTTCCCATAAAGAGATATAAAAATTTATCCTTAGGAATTTTCTTTACCCCGAGACTAAGCTTTCAGAATTGTTGAATGTGATCTGTAATTGGACATTTTTACTGAATATTTATAAATTGACTAAATAATGTATCACTCTTAATATCTCCATAATGTGATATCAGTTCATCTGTAAAAATGGACCAAGAGATAATATAATTCTTTTTTATTTCACAAATCCATTGATATCGCACAAATTGATCATTTTATTAACAAAAGGATGCAATAGGTACCTTTTGTAATCTTGGTTTTTGGTTTAGATCAAAGAATTGCTCCATTTGGAATATCCATGCTATAGGATCTTTGTTGGGTATGTTTTATATTCTTTGCATGAGTAGTAGTGTCTGCGTTGCGCCAGGGGGTTAGAGGGGGGTGGAGGGGCAACGCCCCCCAAAAAATATTTTTTTGCCTCAGGAAACATGTCACATATTTAGGTGGTTTTTCGGCACATGGTTTCTTGCCGATGGTTTTCTATTTCTGGTTAAGGAATTAGGGTTGTTGACTAATCTAGGTCATTGGGTTAGGGTTTTGGATGCCACTGGATCCTATATGTATATTGTATTGTAAACAATGTATCATGATGAATGAATATAGAATATGTTGGTTTTTCTAGTTTGGGTTTCTAGGGGAAAATATCTGTGTAATGTTTATATTTTCCATTGTATCTTTTCTGTTCTTTTATTGAAAATTTGTTTGCAGTAAATATTGTACAAGTTTAAAATCTACATTTGGTATCAGAGATTTGTTGGCTTCAGGGGGATGCCTTTGTGGTCAAGGGTTTGGCTCGAGATTGTGATAATCCTTGTTACAGTGGGAGATCTGTGATATTGAGTTTTCAGGTGAAAAGAAATAGAAATCAATTCGAAAATGGAGATCGAGAGGTTTAATGGGAAAATTTTTGAGTTTTGGAAGCTCAATATAGAAGATATGTTGGTGGACAAAGATCAGTGGATCGCTGTAGATCTTGGTACTGCACCCACAAGAACTTCAACAGATGACTGAAAAAAGCTGGATTGGCAGGCAAAGAGCACAATCCGACTGTGCCTCTCAGATTCAATTTATGTAAGAAAAATGGACGATGCAGGAGTAAAAACAATATTTGAAAAGGAAACCTACAGGATGGTTCAAGGAGTAATGGTGTTGCTGAAGGGAGCTTGGTTTGGAACTCTGTATAATATGCAAGGAAGAACTATTAGTTATGGGTGTAATAGTTCCATTGTTCCTAATATTGGAGTTGAAGAAGAAATAACTCCTACAGTCTCTAGAGAAAAGGTTATGCTATGGCATCAGAGACTGGGACATATTAGAGAGAAGGGTCTTCGACTACTACACGGTAAAGGTATGGTTGAATGTACGTCTAACTTCTCTCTAGATTTTGATTTCTATGAACATTGTTTATATGGGAAGCAAAATTGGGTAAGATCCCCCTCTCGTGTAATGAGGGCAGAAGGAATTTTACAGCTAGTTCACAATGATGTTTTTGGACCTGTGTCGGTCCCATCATTGGGAAAATCTGTGTACTATGTCTCATTTATATATGAATTCTCAAGGAATAATTGGATATATTTCCTCAGGAATAAATACAAAGTATTTGATAGGTTTAAAGAGGTTAAGGCTCTTGTTGAGAATCAAACAGAGAAAAGAATTAAGGTGCCGAGGACAGATAATGGCGGAGAGTTCTGCAGGAATGAATTTGAAGAACTCTATAAGAAGTGTGGTATAGAAAGGCATAAGACTACTCCATATACACCTCAATAGAATGGAGTTGCAGAAAGGATGAATAAGACGCTGATGGAAAAAGCAAGGTGCATGCTCATTGGTGCCGGGTTAGGGAAAGCATTTTGGGCAGAGGCAATGGGTATTGCATGTTACCTAGTCAATAGATCACCCTCATCAACGTTGGATGACAAGACTCCACAAGAGGTATGGATTGGTAAGGAACCTTCTCTCTCACACATCTCAAGGTATTTGAATGTGATGCATATGTTCATGTTCCAAAGGAAAACAACAGTAAGCTAGATAAGAAGGCCGAAAAGTGTATCTTTATTGGATATAAAGATGGTATCAAAGGTTATAAGCTTTGGAACCCAAAAACTAAGAAGGTAGTGTATAGCCGAGATGTGGTATTTAGAGAAATTAAGGATGTTGTTAAACATGAAGTCCTACCAAGTAAGGAAGAACTAGAGAAAATAGAGTTTGATTTAAAGGATGGTGAGTCAGACTCTACAGAAGAATAGGAATCAGAAGAAGAAGATCCTCATACTCCAGTATCGAGGAGATCGGTTCAAGAAAGAATGCTACCAGAAAGGTATACTCCATTCGATTTCCGTTCAAATTTTTCTTTGTCTATTACTGATGATGATCCTAGAACTGTCAGGGAGGCAATGGATTCAAAGGATGGAAATATCTAGAAAAGGGCCATGGATGAAGAAATGACATCTTTGGATAATAATGAGGCTTGGTATCTAGTGGAGTTGTCGACTAGAATAAATCCCATTGGTAGCAAATGGGTATTTAAAAATAAGTTGAATACAGAAGGAAAAGTGGAGAAATAAAAATCTCAATTAGTAGCAAAAGGTTATTTCCAGGTTGAGGGAATTGATTTTGGTGATATTTTTTATCCTATTTCCAAGTTAACCTCTATAATATTCCTGCTATATGTTGCTGCTGCATTTGATTTTGAAGTAGAACAGATGGATGTGAAGACAACATTCCTACGTGGGGATCTAGAAGAAGAAATCTATATGAAGCAGCCATAATTATGCTATGAAAGAAAAGAAGGGGCTGGTATGCAAGCTGAAAAAGTCCTTGTATGGTTTAAAACAATCACGAAGGATGTGGTATAAAAAATTTGATACTTATATGATGGTACTTGGATTCACAAGAAGCAAAGAGGATCACTGTGTGTATTTGAAATTAATTGGGGATCATTTGATTTATTTGGTCTTGTATGTGGATGACATGTTGTTGATAGGAAACAACAAGGAGATTATCCAGGATGTGAAAACTTAGTTGTCCTCTAAATTTGACATGAAGGATCTCGGTGCTTCAAATTTCATTTTGGGCATGGAAATTAAAAGAGATCGAAAAAAGATGAAACTATGGTCAAATCAGAGAAAATACGTCGAGACAATATTGTAGAGGTTTAATATGTAGAAATGTAAACTGGTCAAGGTTCCTATTCCTGTTGGTGTAAAGTTATCTGCCGATCAGTGTCCAAAGACACATGAAGAGAGGAGTACATGTATCATGTTCCATATGCGAGTGAAGTTGGTAGTTTGATGTATGCAATGGTCTGTACTAGACCAAACATTGCACATGCAGTGGGAGTTTTGAGCAGGTATATGTCAAAACCAGGGAAGGAGAACTAGACAACAATAAAAAGGGTTTTTGGGTATTTGTGTGGCACTGCTAGCTATGGATTGTGCTACCAAGGAAGAATGAGATTGGACAGAGTGGTGTATATACATGTCTTTGTGGATGCATACTGGGCTGGAGATTTGGATCGTAGGAGATTTACAAGTGGGTATGTGTTTAACCTATTTGGAGGAGCAATAAGTTGGATGTGCAAAAGACATGATGTAGTGGCAGTTTCAACTACAGAAGTTGAATACATGGAAACCACTCATGCAAGTAAGGAATCTATATGGTTACAAATATTGTGTTCAGGTATTGGGTTGGTACAACAAGATATAAGGATAGAGTGTGACAGTCAGAGTGCAATTTTTCTAGCGAAGAACTCGACTTATCATTCAAAGACAAAGCATATTGATATTCAATATCATTTTGTGAGAGACATGATTGAAGAAAATAAATTATTTCTGATGAAGGTGGACACTTTGAAGAATGTTGCAGACTCATTAGAAAAATATATGAGCACTAAGAAGTTTTCTTGGTGTAGAGGATCCATGGGCATTGTTGCCCTGGATTGTTGACTATGTAACCCTGTAACCCCCTGTATGAAAAGAAAACAACAAGTAGGAGAATGTTGGGTAAGTGTTATATTCTTTGCATGCAGGGGGGTTAGAGGGGGGTGTAGGGGCAACGCCCCCGAAAAAAAATTCTACCTCGAGAAACATGTCACATATTTAGGTGGTTTTTCGACACATGGTTTTTTGCCAATGGTTTTCTATTTCTGGTTAAGGAATTAGGGTTGTTGACTAATCCAGGTCATTGGGTTAGGGGTTTGGATGTCTCTAGCTCCTATATGTATATTTTATTTTGAAAAATGTATCATGATGAATGGATATAGAATATGTTGGTTTTCCTAGTTTGGGTTTCGAGGGGAAAAATATCTGTGCAATGTTTGTATTTGCCATTGTATCTTTTCTGTTCTTTTACTGAAAATCTATTTGTAGTAAATATTGTACAAGGTTAAAATCTACAATCTTTACCATCAAACTTCCTCATATTGATCTTTGGAATGGAGTAGTTCCTTGGTGCCACATTGAAACCTTGATGATGTTGATCTTGAAGTAATGAATGATTATGAAATTCAATATTTTTTCTCCCCAGTTGTGATAAAATACTCCCCATATGTTATTGAGTATCAAATCTATTTTTCTACTTATTTTAATGATCTACTTGGATATTCATATCTTCTTTAGAGAGTCTCTCACACTAGTACATATGACCAAATTTTCCATGGTTTTTCGTTGCTATTGCCACATTTATCCATCACAATTTTCATGAAAGCCAAGACTATTTTTTGTCGCTATTTTTTCATTGCTATATCCACGAACCAGGTGTTCGTGGATATAGCGACAAAATTGTCTCTCCATGCGTCATCACCATCAAGATAGGTTAGCCTTATACATCGTCGTAATTACGACAAAAAAACATGGAAATGTAAAAAAAAATTGTGGAAAGTTGCGACGCAAAAGCATGGAAATAGGGACGAAAATTTATGCCAAGACAAAACTTACGACACAGATGTTGTATGTGCGACGGAAAACTGTGGCAAATCGTGATGAACTTTCATCGCTATTGCGACGCGTCCTTTAAGTTTAAAAAAAAACAATATACACGAGATATGGTAATACCATATTACATTGTAATATGGTATAACATATTACAATGTAATATGGTAATTCCATATTACAATGTAATATGGTAATTCCATATTACAATGTAATATTGGATTTCCATATTACATTGTAATATGGTAATGCCATATTACAATGTCTCTACTTTCTCAACAAGATGCAAGAAGTTCTTTTTAAAAACAACTTAGGATAATGATTTTTCCTGAGTGGGATGGTGACCTTGGCATTCAACAAGATAGGAAGTAATTCATTGATGACAAGTGTAGCAAGTGTGTAGGTCCTCTAGTGTATGGATATTATCTGCTAAGTGGCAGACTTGAACTTCCTCTTCCAGAATAGATGGCTCATATAGCTTGAGATGATTGACATAAATGATATTATGGATGTATAGAAAGGAAGGGAAATAGTAATGACAACCATTGTCATTAATATATTGAAGAACAATATAGGGACAATATAAAATAGGCTTTATTTTTTTATGATGCTACCCCTTAAAACATTGTTTGCCCATATACAACCAAAGTCAGTCACCAATTGGAAACTAGACAAAGCCTTGATGGTGATCCTAGAGGGATTTATAATGAGATAGGGAGGATTGAAGGGAATTAGTAACCAAAGAATGAATGCTAGATAATTTATGAACATATGAGATTCTATACATTTTACCTCGCCTTATAGGAAGTTCTATCCATAAGATGCGAATAATAGCAAGATGCAAAGAATGAGCAATGCAAGAAATTATATAGGGGTAATGTGAGGGTCTTTGCAATGTACACAAGATACATTGTTGTTGTGAGAGAATCCTCCATCAACTAGGCCTATATATCCCATGACATACATGTGAAGACCCCTATGCCTTGAGAATTAGTGTAAGGTAAAACTACAAGGTGTGCCATGTGGATTGGTTTAATGTTAGGCAAGTAGAAGACAAATGAGAAATAAAGATTGGTAGAAAAACATTGCATGTTAAACACACAATTTTTACATGGGGGAACAAGCGAATTTAATCACTTCATAAGAATGATAGAAACTAAACTATGAAATGTAAATAATGAAATAAAAAAAAATAATCCTAACTATCATGTAAATGATGCAATGGCTAAATTAAGAGATTAGAGATGAGAAATTTCTAATTACTATATTAATGGAACAATAACTAGAACATGTAAGTAAACCATGAGTGAGTCTAAAAATAATAATATCTCAACTATAAAATCATTGATAAGATTAAGAGTGACAAGGATATACTTGCACTTACTTATACGTGAGGTAGGATGGTGTAGGAGCTTGTTTAGCTAGATACCTACATCACAGAGGTTGGCATCTTACCACAAGTGAGGTAGGATGAGCAACATGATCTCTTATGGAAAGGATGGAGGATATATGAAAAGGTAAAGATGGGAGGTTGTGGTGTTAGGGTATTTCTAACAAAGGCAAGAGAAAGAAGTTGATGACACTGGCATGACATTGGAAAAAGGAGTTAGTTGACATAAACTGACTAAGAGTGAACATGAGCGAGAGAGGAAACACACTCTAATATAGGGTCATCACAAGAATAAATGTAACATATGGCAACTTGGAGTTAAAGTGAGTGTAACAAATGACATTCATTATTCTAGGATTTCTGTAGTCATTAAGGTGCCATACACTAGTCAAGGACATAGCATGAGTCCCATGTGACATACGATAATCTGGAGAGTGTGATCATAATAGGCATCATAAAATAGTAATATAGAGTCATCAAAATAAAAAAAACAACACATGATATCCTAGATTTAGTGCAAGAATGAGAGGTGGCATACATCAATGGGGTATTTTATGCAAGCATAGGAGGCGACATGCATCAACCTAAGTTCAATGCAAGTGTAGAGGTGAAAAATACCAATGGTACCGGTTGAGGAGAGATGATCAAAGGAAGATATGATGTCACCATTGGGAGGGGCTCCATAGTTGCAAGATATGGAATGTGACCATTAAGGGGGATATCTTGGAGAAATGACCAAAGAAGTGATAGTTGATCCTAACTAGGTAGAGGTTATCTCAAGTAGGATCTTTCTTGAGATAATGACCTATAAGGGACCCATCGATATTATGACCAAATAAAAATGGAGAAAAAGGGGTGTAAGGAAGAAGAGATAAGGAGGAGAGGAAATACTTTCCCCAAGCATTTGAAGGACTAGGAAAAGAGGAAGAGTATGTAGGAGAGCATGGAACACTAGGAGAGGAAGAAGACAAGGGGAGAACTAGGTAATATTGGGTGCTACCAGGTAAGAAATGGCTAGAGTTTATAATGGGAAGTCTAAGCTAGCCCAAAAAAACTCCCAATAGGAACAAGGCTTCATTCAACTTGATAAAAATGTGTTAAGACATGGAGCCTTTTTAATGTTAGCAAATGTTGGTTTTGACAACTAATAGAAAGGTAAGGAAAAGAGAAGGCATAAAATAACAAAGGGCTACCTCATTGTTGTAGCCAGTGAGAGGACAAGGGCAAGAAATTATGGAACTAGGTATAATAGATCATATATGTATTTTGTTAATTCGTGTGTGGTAGAAAAAAAAATATCGAGTTACAAATCATTGGGGAGTTTTGAGATTTAGAATGAGAATAATAGAGTGAGAGTACACCCAGGTGGAAGGATGAGAATGTATTATTTAGAGAGTTTGGAAGAGGGATAGTTCAACCATATGAGATGACATGGATTGATGTGATGTGAAAGTGAGAGAGAAAGGTATTTATGTATTATGTTTTTTTGGGTCTTAACATTATAAGTAAGAGGTATTTCAAGAGGTGAGTTCATAGTTTTTGTCATCTTTGTAGAGTTGATAATTATTGCAATGAGCATATTATAAATAATTTCTTTGTTTTTGATTGGGTAGAAGGATGAGAAGGTATCATTTGGAAAGTGTGGAAGAGATAAAGTGAAACCATATGAAATGGTTGTATGTGAGTTACAACTAAGAAAGAAAGATATTTATGTAGGATGTCTTGGGCACATGATTACATGGAAAGGGTATTGCAATAAAGATGAGTTCATATGTTTTGTTATCTTTAAAGAGTTGATAGGTATTTCAATGGAAATCTTATAAATCATTTCATTTTTGTTCATATGATATGTTCAAGAGTAAATTAGAGTAATCAAGGGGATATACATAGCATTCAACATTCTCTTGAAAAATCCCTATGACAAGGGTGACTCCACAATGTTTATTAATGAGAAGATGAGTTTCGTCCTATTGTAAAAATCCCCAATGATAAGGAAAGGGGTGAGGAGTGATTGAAAATGCGATTATTTTGGTTACAATTGTTAAGGATTATAGTGGAAAGTTGGTCTTTGATCTAACAATTATGAGTAAAAAGGAGACCTAGAGAGGGGAATAAATTTCATTCGTCATTATGAGTAATGAGGGATCTTTTTAAATAGAGTTTGGAATAGGGACTATTTTTTGTTGGGGAGAAGTGTCCAAATATTGGTGTACCCTAGGATCATCAAGGGATTTCTCATCTATGCACAAGGATTTGGATGTGAATTATTATTATAAGAATAAGCATTTTGTAGTAGTAGTGTCCTTTGGAGCCTTATAATACTTGCACTAACATGTGGGATGAGAGGAGGGGTCTAGATTATTGGGATTAGCTTCATGCATTGTTTAATAGGAACTAGGATTTGGACTAGGGATAACAATAAGGTTAGGATTATGGAAATGAATGAAGTGAGGGATATTTTCTAATTTATTTTCCACAATGAGGATATGGATAAAGACTTTGTATATGGGGGTTCTCTAAAATAGTTATACTTATTTATAAAAAAAACTACAAGTAAACCAAAATTATATTTAAAATACCTCTTTAGGGTTCTTGATTTATAGTTGAAATTTTAGCTAGGTAAAGAATGTACACTCGATGTACTATACAACCACCTACACATTAAATTGGACAAATCAATTAGACAATAAAAACACCACATGGATCTTGGCATATATGCAATATATACACATTAAATTTGACAAATAACTTGACAATAACAAATAAATTAGACAATAAAAACACCACATGGAACTTGGCATATATATCAATATTTAGATAGTCATGAGGATTGTGAACTTTTACTAGTATAAACCCTACTTTTAAAAACACGTCAAAACCCTTACCTTTTGATTGTCCTTTCACAAGATCCATTAGCCCATAAAACTTGATAATATTTTTCCATGAGATGCATTTCCATCACCAAGACGTGCATGAATCATAAAATAATTTTTTTTTATATGAGTAAATAATTAACAAGCAAAAAAGTATTCATTTAGTTATGAAAAATACTCTAGAAAAAACCAAAGTTGTCGCATACCTTAATGAGCTTCTCTTTGTTTCGAGAATATGTTATTCTCTACTAAATAGGTCCAACCACGTGAAGGTGGAAACTCATATGGCCCCTCCCCCCCTCACATCGCTCTCAATTCCCCATACCCAACAAATGATTTTCTTTATATAGAAAACATATAGACATTCATACATAACTAGGATAGTCATCAAAACATATGAACATATAAACATCGATAAAGATCCAAATACAAGTCATGAATTTATACATCTAGTTTTTCTTTGATTTAGGTTCTTTTACATTCATAAAATTGACAAGGGTTAGCTAACATTCATAATTTTTCTGGTACGTCGCTGAGCAGGGTTAGCTGACATATATTCAGGGTCGTGAAATGAAACAATGAAAATAATCATATCGATATGTTGAAATATAATTGAGATAACTAATTCATTATTTTGATTAACATTACACTATTGCTCTTTACTTGTCTCTGTAGCTGGGACAGTTGGTGCGTTAATTTCCTATCCACTTGGTTGTTCTCGCATTTCACCCTCTTGAGCTACGTGCTCTTCAATTTTGAGAAGATAATATATAAGTATAAGTCAAGAAATAAATATCTACAATCACAGTAAATATTTCTAATTCTAAAGCATACATACCGAAATGAGTACTCTTCTCTACACTATCACTGGACATGTGCACTCTTGTATGACGCAGTGTTTGCTGAATACCGCTGGATTCACTACTGCAGTAGCACTGTTTCTTGAAAACAAACATAAGTACTTAGTTAAGGGTGATATAATAAAATATGAATAGACTTTACAAGCATGCTACTGTGATTTTCTTATTCATTTGATTTACCTGCGTGGCTAGGGAGATAGGAGTCTGGCCCAAGGTTTTTCTATATTCAATCACACTTTTAAAACCATGCTTGTAACCAAGCTTTAGGTCCTCCTTGGTGGCAACAATGTCAAACATATTTAACTGCAATGCATAACACCATTAAAAATACCAATAACAAAAACATATATTTGTTCGCTACTATTAAATAAATATTAACCACAGTTAATCATTTAAATCTTACTATTCAGGATTTTAGTTTTCCATAGCCACCCTGGTCTAGTTTATGCTGGCCGTGTTTTTCCACTCTAGCCTTTGTTGCTTTGGAGGTGTCTGGTCGCCTACATATGGAATTTTTGAAAAAAAGTAGATATCGGAATTGTTACTTAAAACAGGAAAGAAAAACATAAATGCTCATATTTCACTGATAATATGACATGTGTTGTACCTTGCTTGACCAGCTCGTGGTTGTCGTCCTTGTTTTTTAAACAATTTCTCCTCTGCATCCTCTATTAGTGCCTTCCACTTTTTCTCGGGAACCATGGGAGGTTGTTCGTGCTTGAGGTCTATTTGCAATTTCTCCCTATAATGGGCCCTGGTATATTTTGAATTCTCGCCGACTAACTTTGTAACCACTTTCTTGTTGAAAGTGTTGTCGAACAAGTTTACCATGTGATCTATTAAATCATCTTTCTTTTTTCTATCTTGGCCATTCCACCATGTGCAAATGGTGGGTCCAAACAACTCATATGCTTTGTCATTCAAGTTTCTATAGAAAACATTGTTTGCTGCAGAAACGTCTTATCCATTAATTTATAATAATCTCAACAAATGTCCATTTCAATTTCATGAAAAAAATGAATCAATTAATTAACAATTACCTGCAATCTTCTGAATCTTGATCGGAACACATGCGTCATCCACCAGAAAGGTTACATCTAGTGATCCAGTACTTTTAATTTGTTCTGCTCCATGCAGAATAGTATCATGTCCATCTACAGTATGTTCCTCTATGAAGTCATGTGGAGTCCTAGGCTGCGGCTCATCATGCTTCGACGTGTCATGCTGATCAAAATCATTTCTCTCATCAATGGATTCGAGGGGAACCTGAGGAGGCTCAAAAAGCCTCACTTGCACTTTGCTATGTCGACCTTTTTTTTGCATTGGACCATCACTGCTACCTATACCAGTTGCAGGATCGACAGGCTTCCCACACACGGGGTTTAAAAACTCCTACAAATGGAAAAATATACTTTATCAGATCATATACAAAATATAAAACAAAAATATGGATATGAAATTGTCATAGCTGATAAAAATATGTGAAGATGCCACTTACCCCAAAATTAGTTATTGTATTTTGTAGCTCTACAATTCTTGCCTTGTCCTCCTGTGTCAGGGGTCTTTTGATAAGAAAAATGAGATATTCTATGTTAGCCTTCATTACAGTTGTCATTGGGTCAGTCGAATAAACTATTTTGTCCTCATCAATATCCTCTGTGGGAACCTTCCCACGTTGACCATGCCACAATACATTGATGGATAAAATTAATGAGATGAACTTTAGCAATTGAGAAATTTAGTTTTTGTAGTCATAAGTTGTTACTGTATTTAACATTTACCTGGTGAGGCACTATGGGTGCCTTTCCACGGTCACCCTAGACAGATGTTGACACAATAAATCAATCAACAAAAGTTATGAAATTTACCTGCAACATTAAAAAAATGAAATATTGCAGTAATATCAGAAAAACAATAACAAAATCTCATAAATTTAGTTGTTGTAGTAATAAGTTGTTACTGTATTTAACATTTACCTGGTGAGGCACTGCGGGTGCCTTTCCATGGTCACCCTGGATAGATGTAGCGGGTGATTTTCGGACACGGTCACCTTGGACAAAAGTTGACACAATAAATCAATCAACAAAAGTTATAAAATTCACCTGTAACATTTAAAAAATGAAATATTGGAGTAATATCAGAAAAAAAATAATGAAATTTCAGAAATTTAGTTGTTGTAGTCATAAGTTGTTACTGTATTTAACATTTACCTACTGAGGCATAGTGGGTGACTTTCCACGGTCACCTTGGACAGATGTAGCGGGTGATTTTCTACCACGGTCACCCTGGACAGATGTTGACACAATAAATCAATCAATAAAAGTTACGAAATTCACCTGTAACATTAAGAAAATGAAATATTGCAGTAATATCATAAACAAATAATGAAATTTCTGAAATTTGGTTGTTGTAGTCATAACTTTTTACTGTATTTAACATTTACCTACTGAGGCAAAGTGGGTGCCTTTCCACAATCACCCTGGATAGATGTTGACACAATAAATTAATCAACAAGAGTTATGAAAGTAATTGTAAAAAATTTATGCAGTAAAAATTTGAAATATTGCAGCGATAAATTGTAACAATGATTGATCAAAGGTAGAGTTGAATGGTATGT
>ML812295.1:110307-121081 GCA_009831015.1 Picea engelmannii
CCATACCCAACAAATGATTTTCTTTATATAGAAAACATATAGACATTCATGCATAACTAGGATAGTCATCAAAACATATGAACATATAAACATCGATAAAGATCCAAATACAAATCATGAATTTATACATCTAATTTTTCTTTGATTTAGGTTCTTTTACATTCATAAAATTGACAAGGGTTAGCTAACATTCATAATTTTTCTGGTACGTTGCTAAGAAGGGTTAGCTAGCATCTATTTAGGGTCGTGAACTGGAACAAAAAAAATAATCATATCGATATGTTGAAATATAATTTAAATAACTAATTCATTATTTTGATTAACATCACACTATTGCTCTTTACCTGTCTCTATATCTGGACAGTTGGTGCATTAATTTCCTGTCCACTTGGTTGTTCTCACATTTCACCCTCCTGAGCTACATGCTCTTCAATTTTGAGAAGATAATATATAAGTATAAGTCAAGAAATAAATATCTACAATCACAGTAAATATTTCTGATTCAGAAGCATACATACCGGAATGGGTACTCTTCTCTACACTATCACTGGACATGTGCACCCTTGTATGACACGGTGTTTGCTGAATACCACTGGATTCACTACTATGGTAGCATTGTTGCTTGAAAACAAACATAAATACTTAGTTAAGGGTGATATAATAAAATATGAATAGACTTTACAAGCATGCTACTGTGGTTTTCTTATTCATTTCATTTACCTACGTGGCTGGGGAGATAGGAGTTTGGCCCAAGGTTTTTCTATATTCAATCACACTTTTAAAACCATGCTTGTAACCAAGCTTTAGGTCCTCCTCGGTGGTAGCAGTGTCGAACATATTTAACTGCAATGCATAACACCATTAAAATTACCAATAACAAAAAAATATATTTGTTTGCTACTATTAAATAAATATTAACCACAGTTAATCATTTAAGTCTTACTATTCAGGCTTTTAGTTTTCCATAGCCACCCTGGCCTAGTTTATGCTGGCCATGTTTTTCCACTCTAGCCTTTGTTTCTTTGGAGGTGTATGGTATCCTACATATGGAATTTTTGAAAAAAAATAGATATTGGAATTGTTACTTAAAACATGAAAGAAAAACATAAATGCTCATATTTCACTGATAATATTACATGTGTTGTACCTTTCTTGACTAGCTCACAGTTGTCGTCCTTTTTTTTAAAACAATTTATCCTTTGCATCCTCTATTAGCACCTTCCACTCTTTCTCGGGAACCATGGGAGGGTGTTCGTGCTTGAGGTCTATTTGCGATTTCTCCCTATACTGGGCCCTGGTATATTTTAAATTCTCGTCGGCTAACTTTGTAACCAATTTCTTGTTGAAAGTGTTACCAAACAAGTTTAGCATGTGATCTATTAAATCATATTTCTTTTTTCTATCTTGGCCATTCCACCGTGTGCGAAAGGTGAGGCCAAACAACTCCAATGCTTTGTCATTTAAGTTTCTATCGAAAACATTATTTCCTGTAGAAACGTCTTATCCATTAATTTATAATAATCTCAACAAATGTCCATTTCAATTTCATGGAAAAAATGAATCAATTAATTAACAATTACCTGCAATCTTCTGAATCTTGATTGGAACACATGTGTCATCCACTAGAAAGGTGACATCTAGTGATCCAGTGCTTTTAATTTTTTCTACTCCATGCAAAATAGTATCATGTCCATCTACAGTATGTTCCTCTACAAAGTCATGTGGAGTCCCAGGCTCCGGCTCATCATGCTCCGACGTGGCATGCTGGTCAAAATCATTTCTCTCATCAATGGATTCAAGGGGAACCTTAGGAGGCTCCAAAATCCTCACATACACTTTGCTATGTCAACCTTTTTTTTGCATTGGACCATCACTACTACCTATACTAGTTGCAGGATCGACAGGTTCCCCATGCACGGGGTTTAAAAACTCCTACAAACGGAAAAAATTACTTCATCAGATCATATACAAAATATAAAACAAAAAAACGGATATGAAATTGTCATAGCTGATAAAAATATGTGAAGATGACACTTACCCCAAAATTAGTTATTGCATTTTATAGCTCTACAATTCTTGCCCCGTCCTCCTGTGTCAGGGGTCTTTTGCAAAGAAAACCTAGATATTCTATGTTAGGCCTTCATTACAATTGTCATTGGGTCAGTCGAATAAAATATTTCATCCTCATCAATATCCTCTGTGAGAGCCTTCCAATGTTGACCATGCCACAATACATTGATGAATAAAATTAATGAGATGAACTTTAGCGATTGAGAAATTTAGTTGTTGTAGTCATAAGTTGTTACGGTATTTAACATTTACCTGGTGAGGCACTGCGGGTGCCTTTCCACGGTCACCCTAGATAGATGTAGTGGGTGATTTTTGGACACGGTCACCTTGGACAAATGTTGACACAATAAATCAATCAACAAAAGTTATGAAATTCATATGTAACATTAAAAAAATGAAATATTACATTAATATCAGAAAAACAATAACAAAATTTCAGAAATTTAGTTGTTTTAGTCATAAGTTGTTATTGTATTTAACATTTACTTGGTGAGGCACCGCAGGTGCCTTTCCATGGTCACCCTGAACAGATGTAGTGGGTGATTTTTGGACATGGTCACCCTGGACAGAAGTTGACACAATAAATCAATCAACAAAAGTTATGAAATTTACCTGTAACATTTAAAAAATGAAATATTGGAGTAATATCAGAAAAAAATAATGAAATTTCAGAAATTTAGTTGTTGTAGTCATAAGTTGTTACTGTATTTAACATTTACCTGCTGAGGCACAGTGGGTGCCTTTCCATGGTCACCTTGGACAGATGTAGCGGGTGATTTTCTGCCACGGTCACCCTGGATAGATGTTGACACAATAAATCAATCAATAAAAGTTATGAAATTCACCTGGAACATTAAGAAAATGAAATGTTGCAATAATATAAAAAAAAAAATAATGAAATTTCTGAAATTTAGTTGTTGTAGTCATAAGTTTTTACTGTATTTAACATTTACCTGCTGAGGCAAAGTGGGTTCCTTTCCACGGTCACCCTGGATAGATGTTGACACAATAAATTAATCAACAAGAGTTATGAAAGTAATTGTAAAAAAATTATGCAGTAAAAATTTGAAATATTGCAGAGATAAATTGTAACAATGATTGATCAAAGGTAGAGTTGAATGGTATGTAACTTATTTACCCCCATAGTCACACCCCCTCCATCTATTCGATTTAAGTTGTAATCAATCAACAATTCTTCACTTGGAACTATTGTTTTTGTTGCACATAGAAATATACGATTTCATTCTCATGCCTCAAATATGCAATTCGGTTTCTTAGTTGTTGCCACTGGTCGTGTACTATTTATAAAGCCCACAATGTTTCCAGTAGCTTTTAGCCTTCCATCAATATGCATAGTTTCCCCTTTATTTTGATTGTTATCTAGTAGTTGTATATAATTTGCGACAACTCCGTATGTCCACATACTTTGTGTATATCGGACCAACATCAACTAGTGACTGTATTTGTATAATGGTCCGACATACTCCATCAATTCAGTTACAGTGCCATAGCTGACCTTTATGCCATCCATGGAAAATAACCTCAATCCATGTAAGGACGAAGGAGCAATGCGATACATCCTCCCACCGATGAAGAAATATGTGTCCACTTCAAGTAGCTCCTTAGGTTCCCATCATTGCACTAGATGTTTATAACTCAAGGTCAACTCAATGTCACCTATGCTCTCAACATCATAATTACACGACCCTCCATTGGCAATAAAAAATTGCAAGCGGGTACGAAATCGTTTCCTTGCCTTTTCCAACCTAGTTGATCTAGAACCGATAGATCTAGTACAACACGTCTCACTTTCAACCTCTCTTAGTATATCTTGATCATCACTCAAGGAAGATAGATCCGACAGATACCTATTTGGTGGTACCTACACTCGTTAAAACAAGAAGATAATTTATCATGCCAATAGACGTTTTTGGTACCAACACAGTGGCATATAGTTGCATTTAGTTTCTTAAAGTTGAAATTGCCACACTTATCCATCATATAGTTGCATATAGTTGCATAAGTCACATATAGTTGCATAATTGCATAAGTTGCATATAGTTTCATAATTGCATAAGTTACATTGTTGCATAAAGTTGCGTAAAGTTGCATAAGTTCCATAAAGTTGCTTAAGTTTCATAAGTTGCATGTTGCATATAGTTGCATATTTGCATAGATTTGCATACAAAATTGTTGCAATATAGTTGCATATAGTTGTAATATAGTTGCATATAGTTGCATAAGTTGCATTGTTGCATAAAGTTTCATATAGTTGCATAAATTTGCATATATTTGCATATAAGTTGCATAATGTTGCATATAGTTGCATATCCCCCGACGCTCAGTGGGGAACTGGATTTGAGACCTATCAAAGAGTTTGAGTGGGGATTGATAGTTTGGAAATCCATGATCCTGGAATTTCACATATTTGGAAAGTGCCTTTAGTGGTTGGTGGGGAATGGAGGAAAGGTCTGATTTGGCAATAATGTTGGAGGGGAGGGATCTCTGGGGGTTGTCTAAACTGATTGATCCAACACGATGTTTTAAGACATGACAATCTGTCACATAATTTGTTACTTTAAAGATTTCAAATAGCCATTGACTATCTGGCTCCAAAAATGAGGGCAGTAGCATCCGAAATGAATTGCCACGTAGTGACACAAAATTTAAGCTCACATGGAAAATAGGGCCAAATTTTACTCATGCACATAAAAACCAAAAGCATTGATGCAGAGTACCATATGCATTGGGTTGTCGACTCACCACATGGTTGGAATTTCAAACTTAAATAATCAAATTTGACAGTTTTGATAACTCCAATATTAGTTTTCACTTTATCATCAATATTAAGAATATTGATGAAAGACATTTTCACTATATTTGATGGTGGGAAAATCGTTTCATAAGAGACAATTTCCCTGTAAAATTTCATAAGTGTTCATCACTTTTACATGAGATTTCAAAACCTGAAACTTGTGTTTTCCGTGCCTTCTATGGAAGCACACAGTTAAGAACATGTGTTTCTTCCAAAGAGGTCACACATTCAAATCCAAAGGGGAGTAGGGTATGTATAGCTCCATACACTTTAGTGGTGAAATTTGAACAATCAATGAGGAACAATAATTGGGTTGTAGGTCTAAAGGATTGTCTCAACTATTGTGGAAATTCTAAGCATGGTTTCTCTCCAACCATCCTTTTTTCATCCACATTTTCAAAAAAAAGTTTCCCCAACTTCTATGGGATCTTACCAACCACTAAAACATGGTAAAGTTATACCATTTACAATGATAACAATGATCAAAAAAACAATGAAAATTATGGACATGGCTTGATTCTTGTTGCATAAACTATATTAAAAAAATAATACATGATTTATTATATTACAATTAAGGGGTCAAAACTAGGATATTACAAAAGGGAATTCAAGTAGTGCATTCAAGCATATGCCATTGACATAACGACGTGTTTAGAAAAGTGATGTCATATAACACAAGGGGCTTGCAAGTTTCCATCCAAGGATTGAGCGATTTTAGCTCCGAGAAGCTCCATGGTAAGTGTTGTGGGATTGGTATATGGAAAGGTGATGTGATAGAAATATTAATCTTAAGCATCCAAGTATTGTCTCATGTCTCATCTATGCTTATTGGCATTGTTCCTTATCACTAAAGACATCGATAAAATTTTGAAGCAAGATGAGTTATTTGATGACATTTTATGTATAAGTGTATTTAGTGTATGAGGTGACCTTTACCATAAAACAATAGTTTATTGTTAGATGATTTTCGAATGCATCAATTATGTAGAGTAAATTTATTTTATGGGGAGCTAACACTATTAGTACCACCCACCAACTACCAAGTTCGCGAATAAATAATACATTATACCACTTTGAAATTCAAATGACTTTTCCTCTTGAGTTTTGAATCTTGACTCCTAAGAATTGAATACTAACAGTTTGTTAGAATGATTACCCTTGTTTGAAAATATGTGAAATGATCCTTGCTTCCAAATTGACAGGGAAATAATTGAATGCCATTCTATGAAGTGTTGAAGGGGTCTTGAAGGGAAATGGAATCTTCAAATTTGATCACTAGAAATTAGTGCTAAGGCTTGTGTTGATATTTAATAGAAGTTGTTGAAATTAATGATACCTAACCAATATCCAAAATGGCATATGTTTATTGGATCTTTTGTGGCAAAACTTGCATAAATCTTGAAAGTATGAGGTGATTAACTTGTCATTAACAATGTGGGATGATTTAGAATTAAGGGCTTTTCCTCAAAATTGAAACATATCAGGGATTAGTAAAGCTATGCATGTCTATCCTCATACTCTACAAGACTTCTAAATCCATCTGAATATGTACCTTTGTCATCACGTTAGTGATCATCTATCTTGTTTTACAAAACTCAAGCTAAAATTTATGCTTCTCCAATTGCTCACAAACATAATGATACTACACTTAAATGCTCTTTATTCTTTCATGGAACCTAGTATTCTCACCCATTTCAATGAAACTTTGGTGATAACATCTTAAAATTGTAGGATTCGGTTTCTCTAATCTAACATTCTCTCACAGATGTTGATGCCCATGTTCCTTTGAGAAATGTGAAAATCCTTTTAATAGTTTCCCAATGATGCAACCCAAGATTACTTGATAAATCACTTACATTTGTAATTGCAAAAGAAATATGAAGTTTCATGCATACTATTTCATACATAAGGATGCCTACCACACTCCAATAAGGAATATTTCTCATAGCTTCCTCATCAACTTGAGTACTTAGACCCATATCTTGTGACACTTTTTGGGCAATTTCCATTTGAGTCTTCACATTTTAGAAATCACTCATCCTTAATATATAAAGGATATGTTCATTGTATCTCCTTTGACTCAAATGAAACTTCCTATTGCTCAAATCTCTTACTACTTGAATAACCAAGTAGGATTAATGGATCTCTCCATGATCCAACATGTCAAATTCTATAACAGTTTTGATTTGAAATAATTTAACAAAGATAACTCCTTTCTCATACAAATGCATAATCTATGGAGAATGCCAAAATGATAAAATACTTGACATTATGCTTGACATAAATATTTAGATACATAGTATAATGTTGGAAACCCTCATGCATTAAATGTGCATCAATGTGTCAATATCATGCCCTATAGGATTTCTTAAGTCTATGCAATTACGTTTCCAACATGCACACCATATGCTTGTTGCCTTGTTGTACATAACCCTCAAGTTGTTCCATACATATATCTTCCTATAGCATACCATTAATTAACGTTGTCTCAACATCATGTTGATGGATATGCATATGCATCATTATTGCAATTGCTGAGATTTCTATAATGGATGCCACCTTCACTATTGGTATAAAATTCTTTGGGTTGTCCGTGCCCTAAATTTGTGTGTACACTTTCACCATCAATTGAGCTTTATATTTCTCTACTGCATCACTTGACTTGTTTTGTTTTAAAACCCACTTAGTACTAGTTTCTTTCTTACCTATTGGTAGAGGAACATGTGCCCAAGTTTGATTCTTCACTAATGGCTCGCACTTTTCATCCATAGCTTGTTTCCATTCTACCATGTTTTGGCCTTTAAGAACAATTTTTATTGTTCGGGGTTTGAGCACTTCAAAATTCCTTGCATAACTCCATAGTGTCTCTAATAGGTTTTGGATTATTGATGATATTCTTAGTGCCGAAAATTATTTGTTAGGTTTTTTTCACTTCTACACTCTCCCAAAATGAAGGATTATCTTCATTTGAAGTTCCCTCGATATATTCCTCAATTATCTCCATTGAGGGGACATCCAAAAGCTTAATGCTTCTCCTACCTTTGTAGACTCTATCGCGATGCTTCACTAACACTGCAACTTCATAAAAAATCATCTCAACTTATAATCATTGAATGCTCTATTGGGCTATACAATCTATAAATAGTTGCATTTGAACCATACCCAACCATAATACATTTTGTGCTCCTATCATCCATTTTTTTTCGCCTCTATCTATAATGTATGCATATAATGGAAAACCAAAAGTTCTCAAATTCTAACCATTTGGCGTCCTTCGATGCCATGCTCCAAACAATGACTTCTGCAATTCTTTGGTAGGTAACCTACTTTAGGCATAGGTTGTGATTTCCATTATTTTCTCTAGATTGTATTTGTTAGTATGAAACTTTTAAGCATACACCTTGCATTATCCACCATAGGCCATTTTTTTCTCTCCACTACCTTGTTTCACTACAAATAATATCGAGAAGTATATTCTAATTGGATCCCTTCATGAGAGAAAAAAATTCTCGAATTCTTTTAATGTGTACTCTCCCCCATTATTACACCTTAGTATTTTCAATCATCTCCCAATTGTTTCTACACAAAGGCTTTAAATACTTTAAAATTATCGAAGACTTATGATTTATTTTTAGAAAGTAAACAAATGTCTTTCTTGAAATATCATCTATAAATGTGATAAAATACTTTCCTCCTCTATGTGACAACACTTGAATTCACTTGTAGATGTTTGAGTGCATCAATTCCATTATTATGCTTGTTCTATACGTTTTATCTTTATAAATTGAGTGTCTATGATGATTCTCAAGCTTTCATCCCTCATAAATCTTGAATTCCACTAATACCCTCAATTTGAGTCCATACACAAATTGTTAATTGGACAAAACTTCTGAAGATTATGTTCCAACGTGCCCAAACTTGTGATGCCAAGTGACAATCTTTTTCACTAATCAACTAGATTAGCCATGGATCTCAATGCCACTTCTAGTATCCCCACACTTAGTGTGTACAAGTTTCCATCCCTCTTTCCCATGACAACTACTTCTCCTATAAGAATTAGGTATCATTTAACTCCTTGGGGATCATATTTAATCATCAACAAGGAGGATTAGGTTAATCATGGCCCAAAGGATTGTGATATTTTGGTCTTTTTGAAAATTTGTTGCCTAGTTTTTTCACATTTAATTTAGCCTATATGGATTGTCAAGAAATGACCTTTCAGTCATAAGTTAGTTGCGGGAACTATGGGATCCTCACCACTTTGGTTCTCACTGCATTACTACACTCCCTGCAATATTTATGTGTGTGACCCTACCAAAATATTTATATTTAGTTTCATCGAATCCAAGTGACCCTAATTGAAGCAAACAAAGGAGGAAAAAAAATATAGTGATAATGGAAAACCTAGTAAAAGAGACAAGAACCTATAAAAGTTGAACATATTCTACTTTTTTTGCACATCCAATACCACTAAGCACTATTAAAACAACTCCAAGTTCAACTTGAAAAACCAAGGCTATTTTTTGGATTGCAAAGGAGACTAGGATGATTAGGAAAACATTAAGACAAAACACTAATACAAAGGAGTCATGAAAAGAACACAGTGTGTATCAAACCCAAGATAAATGAGGTAGCCCTTCTATGGTGGGGCATGGGGAAACATTCCCAACAATTGTATCTTTAGTGTTCCTTCATTCAAAGATCCACCCCCAAAGTCCTAATAGATGATACAAGTAGTCAATGATGAGGTGCACAATGATGATGATATCCTTCAGATTATCTATTATTGTAGTTTAAAAACCCCTACTTCCAATACTCAATCATCCCGTCTTGAAATTCTTTAAAATGACCAAATTTGAGGAATTTTAATTTATGGAAAGGGAATTTGGAGCAGAGAACTAAAATTAGGGCACATGGGTTTTGTGAGGAAACCTAATTAATATAACCTTAGGGCACATCACTTTTGTGGGGATGTAAATATTGTTAAACCTAGAATAGTTGTCTTTCTCTAGAAGAATTTTTTATGGGCATTAAGTGAATTTTACAAATCTAGGCATGAAAGTTTTGAAGTGCCAGAAAAAGGCCTAAAGTGCCATTTGGGCCAGCTTGTTTCTCTCATATAAAGGTGATGTTGGAGTGCTATATTTCAAGATGTAATTATTTGTATGAAGGACTACAATTTTCCACCTTTATTTATATATTTCGCATTAATATAAAACCATCTATGTGCATCTTAAAAGGATGAATTAGCTCATATGTGTGCTCTATTTTAGGGAAGATTTGAATTACATAGAAGATAGTGACAATTTTTGGCACATGGTAAGAATGTTGAGATTGGGAAGTGATATTTGGGAACTCTACAAGCCCATTATGAAAAAATCCCTACAACTATTACATTCCATCAAACCATATTTCTATCAAGAATTCCATCAAACAATTAGCATGCACACTCAAGTTATAGGAGAAAGAAGTCAAACCATATTTATCCTCTATGTGTGCCCTCCTCCCATGCGCCCTCCTCTTCTTGTGCCCTCCTCTAGTGTGCCCTCAAAACCGTGTGCCATCCTTCGACTGTGTGCCCTCCTCTTTTGTGTCGTCCTCCCGTGTGCCCTCCTTCACCATGCACCTCTCCCTCCTTCTCCCATGCTCCTCTCCTTCCTTCTCCCGTGCTCCTGATCTCCACTCTGTGTGCGTGTTGATCCCTCCTTCTCCTCCTCTCCCTCCTTCTCCCATGCTCCTGATATCCACTCTGTGTGCGTGCATGCAACTATTCGCGTGAGCACAAAAATATGAGCGCGATAGTGTAGTTTGATTTTGGTTTGGTTTTTTTATGTTGTTTTGTTTTGGTTTTTATTTTTATTTATTTTTTTTGTATTATTTATATATAAT
>ML812295.1:142143-158036 GCA_009831015.1 Picea engelmannii
GGAAAAGGGTATGTGGATTCCATAAACCTAGAATATTATGGAATCCACATACCCTTTTCCATAGAATATACTAACTAGATCCAAAAAACAAAGACATGAAATATGGTACTACACATATAATATATTATCAAGGAAAAAACAAGATACATGAAATTTAGACATTTGAAAAAAAATTTACAATTTAAATGAGTACATCAATAAAAAAAAAACACACTAACCTTGCAAGTTCAAAATCCGTTCTATGTAGTTCGAGAATTGGATTTGTTCAACCGGTGGGTGACGGAAAAAATAAACAGCTCAAACAAAAGCCAAAAATAGTGTCGCAACTATAGCAATTGTGTCACAAAGTCTCTTAAAGTCAGGCTTATATAGATCAAGTAGTCAACTAGCAGTTAACACTGCCCACTGAGATAGGAAAAATTTTCGTCGCTATTGCCATGAACTTTTGTGGCAATAGAGACGAAAATTCCGACCAGGTGAAAATAACCTTTTCGTCGATATTGGGACGAATTTTAGTGGCAATATCGACGAAAATCCTGCCCTATTTACAAAAATGATGAAACTAATGGAAAAGTGGAAAATTTTCATGGAATAATCCTCCCATATGTAGTAGTGTCATCTAGAGCCTAGAAGACCATGGAAGACATATAAATTTTACATTTCTAACATCTTATTTTCCATATGATTTTCAATCTCTTTCCTATTTTCATCATATTCTTTTCCATTTCTTTGTTAATTTCATCCATCTTATTTTCCATCTCATCCAACTTCTTTTCCATCTTTCCAATCTGGTAAAAAAATTTGTCTTTTTCTTTTTGAGTCATGGTTGAGCCCTCTAGGGGTTTAGTTGGTGAAATAAATTTTTGAATAACCTTTGCAAACACATGATAAAACAATAATTCTCCTATTTTTCCTCTTTAGCACAAATTTTGAATCACCAAAAATATATCTTCCAACAAAAATTTATTCCAATTGTAAGTTACATACCTTTCAAACCCTTAATTTGGAGTCTGTTATCACTAGGAATCATCCTTTGACTATAATGAGGATAAAAACAGTACCCATCAATTTATACAGTAAATGTAAATGAGTTTTAAGGGGGTCAAATGGATAAGACTCGATATAATAACGTTCTAACTCAGAAAATCTGGGATGACATGCACAAGCAATTGAGGTCTTGTATCAACTTCAGTTAGTAAGTTGGATTAAAGGTGAATAGGAGGAAGACTTTGGTGAGGAGAGTGTAGAGATATGTCATGGACATCAGGTCTTCCAACAGCCTAAGGAGAAAAAACTTAAACACAAGATCCTCTTGAATTCAAATCTCAAAGAAACTGAAAGAAATTATAACAACACTATAATCAAACATTCATCATAATACAGTTACAACAATCCATGTGAATCAGTCATTCATGAACTCTCTTAGTATCAGAGGAAAATAAGATGGACTAAGAAAGATGAATTATATTAACCAAGATGTCTCAAAAACAAATGCATAACCAGAGAACCCGTGTTCTCGATCAAAAGTTTATAATATGGGAGCACAACTCAACCATTCGACCTTTACAAAATATCAAAACTGCCTATATATAACCAGAACTGCTGCAACCATCAGGAGTGTGATTAGATTGTTGCATTCAAATTTTTTAGCCGGCGTCTGTTCTGTCAGATTGTGTAGACAATCTTTTGTTGTCAGACGTGAGTTCTAAATCTACTAGTCTTTCTGGCTTTCCATTTATGTGCTGAGACGAGGTTTCATCCACCTCCCTCGGTTTCAATAACTTCCTTCATCGAGATCAGAACGGGGCCTGAAATCCATGAATACTTCAGGCGGCACCAACAACTTTCTTCAGGTCAATCCTGATGCCTCGAGGCCATGCAAATATTCTTTTGTGGCCAATACAGGCACGATAGGTGGCTCAAATTAATTTGATTTGAGGGTGGTTTGACTGTACAAACCCAAACATTTCCGTTTCCCTTTGGAAATCATGGGAAGAATGCCACATGATTTATAACAAGATGCTCTTAAGGTCAGTTCTGAATCACTGTCTGATTCCATTGACATATGCTACAAATTCTTGTGATAACATATGGCTCCACAGGGGATGGCATGCTCCCTGCGAGCTACCAAGAACAAGTAGTTCAAGTTACTTAGTTGTTGGGATATGGAGTCATGCTCAGAAAAAATCCTGTTGAAGGAAACCGACTGAGAACTTAAACTATTCTATTTTAAAATAAAAAACAAACACACTTGATTCCGAGGGAGCTTATTTATGTACAAAACCTAAACTAACTGACTTTTACAATGGGATAGGTGAAGGAAAACTTCCACCATAACCATTCAAACTGTTTGATAATTGAATCCTTCACTTCACCGCAAATGATCCATAAGAAACAAGGAAAGTGTGATAGCTGGCTAATTTCATTCTTATGATCACCCATATTACCTTGAAATGTTGATAAAAAGATCAAGCCTGCATGCTCCAAATCATTTGAAAAGTGAAACTTTATGTATTCATCCACAGGGTCATGAAACTGAATGCAACACATGATTAACTTATGAAAGGTTACCTTCACTATTTCAAAATTGCTGACAACTTGATTGATGTCCTCTACATGCACACTTGATTGAATGAAAACCACGGGCATCTATGGGTCAAATAGCTTCTTACTGTGAATTGTAGGTACAAGTGGAAGAAGGATGGACGTCAGTGGTTGTTTATCCACTGATGATTGTGGATTTATTTAGGGTTGCAAATAAACGATCTCTTCATGTGCCTCAACTAAGGGCTGCCCCTGATCAAAACTTTGGGTTATGTCTTCTATGACAAGGCCAACCTTTGCATCATCCTTACGGTCTTCATAGTGATCAAATATAAGATAAGATTGTTTCCCATCATCACTAGAATATTTATCAACAATGTGATTCTCTTCACATCTATTATCAACCTTTAAAACAATAATTTCATAAAGAATATAACTGTTAAAAATATCCATTTCAGGAACAATAGTAACTACTGCTTCCAGTTGTTCATACACATGATTTTCATCAAGACAGGGCTTCTCATTGATACCTGCTTCCAAGAAAAAATAATCCATAGTCTTTCCTTCATAGGGACAATAAGTAAAACCCCCCTCATGTTCAGAGTTGATATGATATTGACCTTGAATCCTGCCACAAGCTCGAAGGTTCTCCTCCACTTCCTCAGCATCCATGAACAACTGTGATAAAGATGTAGATTTTATTTACCTAAGATAAAAAAAAAAGGTCAGAGTGCTGAGACACTATCTAATACACCATGGAAGCAGTATCAGAAGGTTTAATTTCCAGGGGAAAGATGCAATACAAGATATGAAACCTTTGATTAAAAGCAGACAAAACTTCTCTTTTTCCCATTCTCAAAGTAGTGAACTCATGTAGGTATTGATAAAATGACTTGTTCTCACCCCAATACCTTAAAAATTCATTTCATAATTCAACCCAGGAACCAATGGAGTCAGCACCCAAACCCTTAAACCATACACCAACATATCATAACAAGGATTTGGAAAACAACCTCATGGTAACATCCTCGTGAACTATCTCAAACTGATCAATAAAATTATCGAAAGCCTCCACATGCCTCTTAGCTGTAACATGATCCTCTCCAGAAAAATGAGGAAAGTACTTAAATAAATCAAGAGGATAAGAATGAAGATGATATGGAAGCTTTAAAGGTTTAAACAACTTGTCTCTGATTCTAGTTTGAAAACTAGTGGGCTTAATATGAGGCTTAACACACTGATGGCAAGGCTCAACAATGACAACAGGGTGTGATGAGATTTGAGGAGGTTGTGAATCAGTTTCAAACTCCCCAGGGTTGCAACGGTGATTGAGCTTAGGAGGGGTTTCAATATGAAGCTCATCTTTATGAGTAGGCTGAGATGAGGATATAATATCAACATCTACAAAATAGGCAGAAAACAAGTCTTCTTCTTCCAAGGATGTATATATAAAGGAAGGTTGGTGATCGAATGAATAAACAAAACACAATATGATCCTCTTTATATGTGAAGGGAAAACAAAAATGAGCTGATAAAGAATAACAAAAGTTCATGAATAAATCTCATAATATGATACCTTGTCATTTCCTTCATTTTTCTATCAGTAGGATCCTCCCTAGTGGAGTCTCTAATTGTGGAGTTGCTAGGTAGATGATTACAGTCAATTTTATATATCCCTCTCTTGTCTACCATCAAGACTTGGATCTATGTCATTCTTCCCAGGGATCTCTTCAATCTGCTCAAATCTGTCCCCGACAACAACACCATTTATGTTAGCACTAGGAATCACCCTCAGACTATAATGAGGATAAGCCCAGTACCCATCAATTTATACAGTAAATGTAAATGAGTTTTAAGGGGGTCAAATGGATAAGAATTGAGATAATAACGTTCTAACTCAAAAAAATTGGGATGGCATGCACAAGCAATTGAGGTCTTGTATCAACTTCAGTCAATAAGTTGGAGTAAAGGAGAATAAGAGGAAGAGTTTGGTGAGAAGAGTGTAGAGGTCTTTTATGGATATCAGGTCTTCCAACAACCTAAGGAGAAAAAAATGAATCACAAGATACTCTTGAATTAAAATCTCAAAGAAACTGAAAGAAATTATAACAACACTATAATCAAACATTCATCATAATACAATTACAACAATCCATGCGAATCAATCATTCATGAACTCTCTCAGTATCAGAGGAAAATAATATGGAGTAATAAATTTGACTTAGATTAACCAAGATGTCTCAAAAACAAATACATAACCAGAGAACCAGTGTTCTTCATCAAAAGTTTACAATATGAGAGCACAATTCAACCATTCGACCTTTGCAAAATATCAAAATTGACTATATATAATCATAATTGTTGCAACCATCAAGAGTGTGATCAGATTGTTGCATTCAAAGTTTTCAGTCGGCGTATGCTCTGTCAGATTGTGTAGAAAATCTTCTGTTGTCAGACGCGAGCTCTAAATATGCCAGTCTTTTTGGCTTTCCATTTATGTGTTGAGATGAGGTTTCAATCACCTCCCTCAGTTTCAATAATTGCCTTCATCAGGATCATAATGGGGCCTGACATCCATGAATACTCCAGGAAGAACCAACGACTTTCTTCGAGTCAATCCTGACGCCTTGAGGCCATGAAAATATTCTTCTGTGGCCAATACGGGTGCAACAGGTGGCTTGACTTAATTCGATTTGAGGGTGGTTTGACTGTGTAAACCCAAAAATTTTCATTTCCCTTTGGAAATCATGGGCATAATGCCACATGATTTACAACAAGATTCTCTTGAGGTCAGATTTGAATCATTGTCTGATTCCAATGAGATATTCTGCAAATTCTTGTGATAACATAGTCTATCCTCCTGGCTGACCTTCCTTCTGATGAATTTCTAAAATTTTGGTCCTTACGAGTCTAAAATTCTGTCTTTTAGTACTATGATATGGCTTTTCTAGAATGACATAGGTTTGACCAAAATTTGATGTACCAAGTGAAAGTTATGATAAATTTCTCAAACCTTGTTGATTTTTGGACTTTTCTATAGAGAGGACTTGTATATAATTCCACTTGTCCAGTAGTTAATAAATGATTCAAAAATTTGGACCACCGGTACTAGGAGATATATCCTCTGTCTCTACCAATTTTCACTATCTGAAACCTCCCAAAAAAAGTGTTATGTCGAAAATCCAAAGATGGCTAGTTTAAAAATGAATTCAGGATGTGTAAAAAATCTTATCTTCCATAGGCTATATATCTGAATGTATGATGAATTAGAAGATAAATTTTGTATCAAAGGTACCTTGATATGTAGTCTAAGTAAAATCCAAGTTTCAGTATCTGAATTGGTCCAGAAAAAAGTTATAGCGAAAATTCTAAGATGACTCACTTGGAGAAGAAGAACCCTAGTATTGATTCTTTGATACCAAATGTTATGATCCAACGCCTTAAAAATGACAAAAACTCAATGAATATAGTCCACTTCAAGAGGTAAACCTCCTTTTACAATATATACAATTCAAAATACAATATGATATGAGATAAAATGATCCTGAGACTAGGTATCCTTAATATATATATATATATATATATATATATATATATAGAGAGAGAGAGAGAGAGAGAGAGAGAGAGAGAGAGAGAGAGAGAGAGAGAGAGAGAGAGAGGGTACAATTGTTCTAGTTGACCTACACATATAACCCTAGAAATGTAAGAATTCAATATATAGGGATTAATAAGGGGTTTTATACATAATATGGGGATTTTTCTAGGGATTAGCATGCCCCTCTCCTTCAAACAAGTGTTGTCCTCAACACTTGACTAACCACGGGTGCTTATGCAAGAAGAAATCAACTTACCATGTCCCCTCTTCCACTTGTGGGTTCTTCCATTTGATGAGGTAATCTATAATTGCTCGATTTCTCAGTTGCTTAATCCTTGTTTCAAGGATTGTTTCTGGATCTAGTATGATTATCCCTTCTTCATTAATCTATTGTAAAATAGTTTGGACTGAGATCTTGTTGTTGATGACGCTTGAACATAGTTAGAATTCTTATGCACGTTGGGGCACCAAGAAAAAAATAAAGAAAAATTTGATAATTACTTTATAATTTTTTAAGGTATGATCAATTTTATTTGTACCGTCAAAACTCTCCATCAGAATTAAACACCAGATGTAGTAATGTAGTGTTCATCTCTCATATTTCTTGAAAAATATCCATGTAAAATAACATGTAATAAGGTGTGTTAAACTTTCTAGAAATAAACAATGTATTTTTATGAAAAGTATGACATTTCGAGTGGACACTCCACCCATAATCAATGAATAAATGTTAAAATATCCACACTTATATTCTAAACCTCTATGTAATAATGTTCTAAGGGGGAGAAGATGATTAATATAGGAGGAAACCCAAGCACACCATAGAAAAGTGGTATGAGTGAACATGCATTAGGGATCATGGTCAAAGGGGATATTGGAGTGGTGGAAGATAATGACATGCCAAAAGGTTTTATGGGAACAATGAAGGGCTATGTGCAATTTACATCTCCTCTATGAAACAAAGAAGCATTTCTTGCAATAGGGAAGATAACGATAGAATTTTTGGAAGAAAGGGTAGGAGATAGGATTATGGATAAGGTTGTGATGGAGCTATTTGTGATGTCTCTTGTATTGATTTTCATACCACTGATACATTTTGTTAGACCCATGGCTCAAGGGATAAAACATAGGTTGATAATTTGGGAATAGGAGCTAAGGGTCACTTCCCAAATAGTAAATGAGAGAAGGTCATATTTTGAGGAGGTTGACTCTAAGGATGAGAAAGGGGAGGAAGTAGCTACCGGAGGTGGGAAGTGAAAGCATATGAATCCCCATCATTGAAAAAAATAGTTGTACAAGTGGGATCTAAAGGAGGAGGGGAAGGAGGGGGGGTGGCCAACACTAAGGGAGAAGGATAAGAGGTAGTAGTCATCCATAGGGATCATGGTGAAAACAAATTGGTGGATTTATGGGAGTAGTTATTGGTTGGATAAGACATATTTGGTCATACTAGCATCCCCACTATGAGGAAAACATGTGAACCTATTGGAGTTCAGAAAGAAAGGGAGGCCATTCAAGATCAACAGTTCATGAGACTCCCTAAGGTACAAAATGTGCATGTGGTATATTGTAAGTGGTCCTAAGGAATCATTTGAAATATTGTGGAGGTACATTGAGTCTGGATAAATCTCATGGAGGTAAAGAGTATTCTCAAACCTCTTGTGAAGTGGGATTTGTTGGGATTTGGTGCAGGAATTGAAATCCCCCAACAATATGATATCCTCCAAGGATTATTACTAAACAATATCAACTTATATAGTCTTAGTAAGGTTCCATATTTGAATCCATATGGAGAGTAAATCCAAATTACATAGGAGTAAATTATCATGCCACAATGTATATGTCTTAGTGAACGGGGTGTAAACCATAAACCCAAACCCACCTTAATGTAGCATAATTTTCTAGTGCAATGATGATTACTGTGACTTTGGAATGAGTCCCATATCAAGCAGGAAATTCCTACTAAATACAAAACATTGCTCAACTCATGGCCTCTTACCTACATACTAATAAGTGGTGTTAACCTAGGTACTCTGATATGGACCTAGTGAGGCTTTCATGGGTCTTGGTAAAAAATAGCATATTTGATGGTTTAAGTTGAGCTCGACCCAAACTTATCAAGTTGGACTAAGATCATCGATATAGAAAACATTGAATTCTTTTTTAAGTTTTATGAATAAGCGATAATATGTGTGGAAATTCCTGGTTATATGGTTCCCTTTCATTATATTGGTAAGACATGGAAAATCACCAAATAGTTCCCTATGTTAAGAGACCAATTTGACAATGTTGTGATTTAGTGAGACATGACTTGATAGAAATCACAAAATCACTAGCATGAGAGATAACATAATGATTTCCTTGAAATGAATTTTCGATGTCATGTATGTGTTAGACCCCTAATATTGGAACAATATTCAATCTCAAACCAATTCAAAAGCTAATTTTCAAGAAAAAATAAACAATTTAGTGTGTCACTTTTGTGAAAAGGTCCAAACATATGGAGATTCATAGATTCAAGGTATTTTAGATTCATCACAATTGATTGAACAATCCAATTGTTTTGGTGAAACAATGTGGAAGTGATTTCATTATTTGAAGAATCCTCTAGAATATGGTGAAATAATAAGATTATGGACTATTTTAGGTGCTAGCCATTGTTTACAAGAAAACATGTCTGAATATTTCAAATTACTAGATTTATGTCAAACCATGATTTTGGGATTAGTCGAGGATGAGAGAGTGTTAATGCACTATAATTCTTGAAGTCAACATTGATAAACATTATTTATAGGCATTTGGATACATCTTTAATATTATGTTAAACAAATTTCCATTTGAAAGAGCACTAGCTCTTTGGTGATTAGAATGTGAAGAAGCACGAAGCACCTATAGAATCAAAATATGGAAAAAGGGGGTCTACTTAATTGAATCCTCATATGTGGAAGATCTTAGGCTAACCCCAACTTAGGATTACCAAAACGAGCTTAACCTAGTTGTAATGAAATCACATTAAATATAGAGAATTCACTTCTAGTGTTCAACTCTTATGATCAACACACCTCTTTTGTTCTCTTCTATTCTAGCATGGTTTTAGGGTGACCTTTCACACACTAGGGTTCACTACATTGTTCCAATCTTTTTTCTATGCCTTGCTCCACTGCGGGACCTCACCTAGCAACTCTAACCAAATGGCTCCTATGAGGAACTTGTCCTTAGGACCTCATCCTAGAGCTATATGTCCACTATGCACATGGTGGGGATTACAAGGGTTTAATATGGGACCATGAAGGAGAGAAAACGATATCCTAAATTTATGTGATATGCCTAAAATGGAAAATAATTTTTTGGGGTCTCATAATGATAGTACATTTGGAGAAGGTCATGTTCAAAATGTAGCAAATGAGGACTTGTATGAGAATTTACAAATTAATATTTCTAGTCTTTAAGTTATCTCTTTGATGTATATGTTTTATACACTGCATAGAAATAAATAATATACTCTAATGATGATGTGATCCTCAAGAAGGTACCAATCTCCTAATATAGTATCTTTGCTCAGTTGCAATATCTTTTTAAACTCAAGAAACATCCTAGGAGGTTGAGTGCCATGGAGCATAATGTAGCATGCACTCATGAACTTGTTTATATAAAGGATGAAACCTTTATTCCAATGTTGTTTCCTCGCCTCCTTAGTCCACTCAATTACTAGCTTGGTTTTACTTGAATAATCCATTGTTTTGATCCCAAAGATATCAAAATAGGAAGAATTACTGTAAAATATGAGGTGCGCCAAGTAGGTCTGGTACCTAAAAGACTTAGTTCTATGGAAATTTGACCATTGGAAGTTTATGAATTCTTGTAGGAGATGATATTAATCAAATTTTTTGAAGGTGATTGACTCTGGTGGACATAAGACATAAAGTATCCCTAAAATGGTCTCATCCATTGCTTTATAATGATCATATCCTAAAACCTAACAAAACATGGTAATATCATGCCTGATTACTTTAGGGAATATGGTGGACTTAAAAGGAGGTGGACTATTTGGTAATGAGGAATCTAGGACTAATATATTACTCAATAGCTTCTCTCTTTCAGACTATGATATTGTTTGGTACTTAGATGAAATCTCATCATCATCTAGGGTTTCATATGCAGCGTGGTCGAAAATTTGGAGCATTTGGGAAATGTATTTTTTACTTATTGGACATAATATCCTAGAATCATCTACATAAATTATTTGTTGCCTATCCACCTGGTAATTGATAGCACACCAAATGACTAATTATGGAAAGTGATAAGTTTGTGGAACAATTGATCTTGCTAGATTCAATTCCAATAAGTGCAAGTAGTCTTGACCATTGTTATCATAAGCATGGGATCTTTGATTTAATTGGTAAAGGTTAGGGAAATACATGGTAGGGTCAAAAACACCCCCTTCCCTGTCCCCCAAGTGGTCATCAAATACTTCCATTTTCTTGGATGGTCATATTAGGCTAGGGTTCAATTGAGTCACCATTTGATTACTTTTAAGGGAAAAGACTAAAACACATATGTGGGTTTGGGGAATTATGAATTTACCCAAGTTTGACTCCCAGATATGAAACTAATTTTGAAAATCCCTAAATATATTACATCATAAATTTATTAACTCTTAAGTATCAAACTATGACATAAAGGTTTCAAAAATTTCATAGTCACGGTCAACTAGGACATTTTCATTAGAGGTTGATGGATAACCAAACTGACTACCTTTCTCCATCTATCCTTATTTTAAACAATACAAACATATTTGAGATAAGGAAATAAGAACACTACTCGAACTTATTTGTCGAAGGAGAATTTGACTACTTTTATTGGAGTCTACTATACTCGTAACAATGTTTTCCGTGTGCATTTACCTTATTTTATTTAGGGATAAATGTTTTTAATTTTTTTTCTAAATCCTTTGGATTACATCAATGCAACACCTTTTTTTATTTAGCTTACATCACAGTGGCACCTATCATCCATTTGTGCATTTCATAGGAGATTTAAAGTGGTTTCATAATACCACCCCTATGTACCAAAATGAATAACATTATGACACGCTATCACCTATTAATACAATGGTTTAGAATTTATGCCTCTGATCCCTTGTTATCCAACGTGCACTTTCACCAACTGAAATAAGCTGAGATTGTTGATCTTGGATCTATATGAACAGTATGATCGTGTCTGTTGAATTTTCATCAAAACCTATTTTTTTTCTATTGTTCATACAAAATTATGGAAAATTGATGTATTATACAAGGTATTGAGCCTAAACTAACAAGTGAATGACAAGGAAAACTTGAAGTTAATGGAACTCAAGCAGGGACATTGTAAACCATTTAATATTGAATAAACAACTGTAGGATCTACATTCTCTATATACATCAACAATGAGGTTACATATCAAAGAATTGTGGGGTCTATCCCTTGGATGTATAGGTGGGGTCGGTCTACTCCTTTTCACACTCTCCTTACTGGCAAGTGTCGATCCAATGCAAATGTCAGCAGGTTGTTCCTCTGCACAATCTCCATATTGGCAGGTGGGGTCGATCCAATGCAAATTTTAGTGGGTTTATCCTCTGCACAATCTCCTTACTGGTAGGTGGGGTTGAATAATGCAGTGGTCAACTGGTTTGGGAGTAGGTTTATTTGGTTGGGGTTTGGCACCATAGTGTTTTTTATGTTTGAATTTTTCTTTTTCTTTTTGTTTATTTTTCATTTGTTTTATTTTTTGTTTACTTTTTTTATTTTTATTTGTTTGTAATATAATTTATATTTAATATGTGTTATATATTTATATATAAAACTCTTAACCCATAAATCCCCTATCCCCTCAATCCCTAACTCCTAACCCCTGACCCTAAACCACGTCCAAAACCCAAAAAAATATTTTTTGTGTTAAACCTTGTAATGGTTGTTGGGCTCGTGATTTGGTTAAATTAATGATGATGATTAGATCTTTTTTGACTAGTATTATATGTGTATTTTACTATTTTGAAGAAGTTTTTAAGGATTCGTATATCAAATTGTCATAGATTATACCAGGAATGTATAATTGATGTTTTGTGATGTTTTTAAGTTTAATTCAGCATCATTTGATGATCACAAGAAGCTAATGCGTGATCTGTGTGTCACAGGGAAAAATCACATGGAATTTTTCCATCCAGTAGCTCGTCCGGTACTCCATCTGGCACTGCATCCGACACTCCATCCAACACTGCGTCTGACACTCCATTCAACACTAAAACCGTGGGCGAGGTGGCAGTTGTTATATCGACGACCTATGCTGGGAAAATCGACGACATGGGTTTTTCTCATGCTCGTGGCATCCATCTACTGAGCTCTCGACATCTTGGATTGAGTTGTTATGCTGAGCGTTGAGTGGCTCGTTTGGTTTCTAGAAGCCACAAACAGTTTTAGAGCATTTAATGTAATTTGTTGTTTTTAGAGGAGGTCGACCCTTCCAGCGATCGACCTCTCAAATTGTAACTGCTATAAATACCACAGTAGTGGTGAGACAAAAATTAAGTTAAGAATTGTGAATCTAGATTTTTTTTTGCTGTGTAATTCGAGACATTTCCATAAACTTGTGAAAGACTGTCTTTAATTTCAATGCCAAAATCGTGTTTCTTGAGCTCGTGATTCACTGTTGAGGAGTAGCCACGACCTGCTGGGGGGCCCATCAGTGGTCTGTGTGAATATTTAGCTAGCTAGCTTGTGTATTCGAGTTGTGCAATTGCCATTTCTTTAATTTTCTGTTATATGAATTTTCATTATTTTGCATGTTGTGTGTTTACTGTTCATAGCTTAATTGTTTCAATTTCCTTTTTGCAGGTTGCTTGTGAAGGATAGTGTTAAATGTATTTTAATTAGTAAAGAGCTTGCAAGATTAGCTACTAACTGTGTTATGTGATTAAATACTAGTTGAATTTCTGCAAATTAAAGTAGAACCAAGTATTGGGTTAAAACAGAGTAAAACAAGGTATAGAGTTTCTTTGGCAGAGTTTCGATGGATGAATAGTTGCTAGCTTTGATTTTAATGCTTCGTTTTCTTATCTAGTTTTCCCAGTTATTTTTCTTATTAAATTTCCTGTAGTATGTTAAGGTAGAAGTAGAATTTACATTATGTTTTTATATGCATTTTAACTTTCAAATTGAATTGTTAATAGTAGGATTAGTTTAGTTTACTTCATGAAATTTCCATTTCTAGAATTAAATTGCAACTCTAAATAGAAGTTTGATTTTGAGTTTAGTTTTTAGTTATAAGTATTTAATGGTATGAATTTTCTTACATTAGCATAAGAATGCATTTAAATTAAATAGAATCACGTTTTCTTTATTGTTGATGATTAATGCATAAATTGAAGGATCACGTGGATTTTCATGGTATTTCATATTTCTTCTATAATGGCTAAGTTCTCGTTGGATTGCTTGATTCGTACTTTTCATTTTGCTATAGAAGTTAATATTGAATTTATCCCTCTTGAGTTATCACTAATTGTTAAATGCCATCGTGATGTCATAAGAGATCGATGACATAATCACCAACATTATATTTGAAGTTTTCATGTTATTGTACATTAAAGAGTATTTGTTGATTAATCATGATGTTTTTAATTCAATAGGTTAAGATTTCCTTTTTGTAGATTAGAAGTAATTATGAGTTTTATCTTAAGAATAGAGTTCACTTTCTTAATAGTTTGATTAGTTACATGTTGAGTAGTTTTGATTAGTTTGCTTGCTACATATGTTTTGATAGGGTAGTTGCTTGCTTGTTTTCTTGTTTATTTGTTGTTGCTCATTAATTTGAATAGATTGATTAGATTAGTTTGCTATTGTTGATTAAGTTGAATAGATTAAATAGATATCTTGATTTTTCTCATTAGATTGCTTAAGTTAACTTGTTCATTTTAGGGTTTTTATTTTCTTTCTTAGGACAATCCATCGATCCATTGTTCAAAAGTTACTTAGGGTAAATAACTTAAGTTCCTTGATAGGGTTTGATCATTAATAGTCTTTTCTTAAGTATATTATCCCTTAGATATACCATTTCCTTAGTTAGACTATACTACCTCTAGCCTTCCTGCCTTGGCACATATAGTGCTACAACTCTAAGTTTAGTTACTTCGGGTTGACAATTTAATTGAGGGTTTTTAGTGCATATAGAACACCCATCAATGGCTACCATATGAAACTTGCAACTCAAAGATTCCATTTACGCCCTAGGTAATGGTTTTGGAGCATGCACATGATTTCTATGGTGGAATATGAGGTGGAGGGTTAGAAATTTACCAAGCTTACTGGGGTGAGGGTTAAAAAGTTGTGGCAGATTATCAATATTGATTGATAGTTAAACTCAATCAACACATGCTCAATATGGATTAGGGGGTTATAGGTTGGTGGGTTATGAGATAAATCAATGTTAATGAATTCTAACTAACCAATGATACATATAAAATGGAATAACAGTTAACAACAAATATTTAACCCATATAACAAAATACTCTAAAGAGAATTAATCATTGAAAATTTAAAATCATATACCTCGACCTACATTTCAACAATTCTATAACATTGATGTTCTTATTCATCCAACTCTACATCTATATAATCTAGTTCAAAATCAATGTTGAAATTATTTTCCATAGAAACATCATCATCAATGTCATTTTCGATAATTTTATCGTTGATATGAACATAGAGAACATTTTTATCTACATCTAGCTCAACTTCTTCGTCTTCTTTGTCTAACACATCTAACTTCAGCCATGATCGAGGTTGCGCTTGTGGTTGGTCTCTCAAGATTTTTCCCATTTAATATTATGCAGGCCCCATGGTGAACAATTGGGACTCAAGGTCTTAGAATTGAAAGTTCTTTGAGGCATAGGGTAGTGGTTAGAGCACTAGGTTGAAGGTGTAGGGGTTATGGGGACCCTCACAAGAGGTATGGCCATAAGGAGCTTAGGGATCAAGTGTGGGAGGGGTTAAGGGTTAGTTATAGGTGGGGGCGTAAGGTTATATGGGTATAGGGTTGAAGTGGAGGTAGGTTCCTATGAATAGAGGGGGAGAGGGAAATAAGGGGAGGGATGAAGAGAGCCAACAAGAGCCATATTTTTCATTTTTAATGTGTTATAAGATGCCTCAGTTTTCCATATTTATTCTCTCCATTGAGCGAGAGAGGGAGGGGGAGATAGGGGTTGATAAGAGAGAGAGAGAGAGAGAGAGAGAGAGAGAGAGAGAGAGAGAGAGAGAGCCAACAAGAGTTGTCTTTTTCATTTTTAACGGAACTGTTAGCACTTTCCTTGGTTTTCTATATTTACATTCTCCATTGAGTGAGAGAGGGAGGGGGATACAAAGTCAGGGGGAGAGAGGGTTAGATTCATGAGAGAGAGAGAGGATGGGGGAGAGAGCCAACAAGAGCCATCTTTTTCATTTTTAACGACAATGTTAGCACATGCCTCGGTTTTCCATCTTTATGCTATCCATCGACTGAGAGAGGGAGGGGGATACAAAGTGAGGGGGAGAGAGGGGTAGATGTAGGGGAGAGAGAGAGAGAGAGAGAGAGAGAGAGTGAACAAGAGTTGTATTTTCATTTTTAACAACATTGTTAGCACATGCCTTAGTTTTTTGTCTTTACACTCTCTGTTGAGTGAAAGAGGGAGGTGGATAAGAGTGTGGGGGAAAAGGGGTAGATGATATATATATATATATATATATA
>ML812295.1:169525-201966 GCA_009831015.1 Picea engelmannii
ATGTCCCTACACATTTCTTCACCTTCATCAAGAGTCCAATTAGGATTTTCTGGAGGCTTATTTGGTGTAGAAGGTCCCTTTTTTGGTGGCATGTTGGCCAAGTATCACTTTTGAATCTTGATTTTGAGGTGGTTCTGCTAGACTATATTTATTCTGTTCTATATCGCACATTTCGGCCCTTATGGGTATGAAACTTTATTTTAGGTAGTTCTTTGATATTTCTTCTCTGCAATGCCATAGGTCTGATCAAAATTGGATGTGCCAAGTAAAATTTATGGTAACTTCCTCACAACTTGCCGATTTTTGGCCTTTCCAGGAGATCTCACTTGTATAGCATGCCCTGCACAAAATAATTGATATAAAATTTTGAAACTCGCACCCAAAATAATAAAGACTGTCCAAGATCCAATGAAACCAGTCCCACTCAATTTGAATACTATATCAAGAAGTTATGATTGTTTTACCTGGAATACCTTCTTGAGACTAGTCAATAGGACTAGTCAGATACCCTATCTTACACAAGGTGTATATACAAATTTAAGCTGACCCAGAAGATGGAATTTTTACCACAGATACCTTACTAATTTATGTAAATGGCCTCTGGATTTCAGGGTCTGAAACGTTACAAAGCATTTTTTATAGTGAAAATTCTGCAATGACTCATTTCAGGATGATTCCAGAACCCTATCTTGTACAGGCTGTATCTCTGAAAGTATAAGACCTCAAGAGATGAATTTTTAACCCAACGTACCTTGATCCGTCTACTAAATATCCTCCAAGCCGTTCCTTCTGAAACATTGTAGAAAAAGAGTTATAGCGACAATTCCACAACATCTCAGATGTAGTAGCGAAACCCCAAGACCTTGAGCTCTGATACCATATGTTAAAAACCAAACATCAATATAGCATAGAAAAACCTCAGGAAAAGTACTCAACACCTTGAAAAAGAGATAATTTCATACAATAAGCCTCTTCGAGGGGGAAACCTCCTTTTGCCCCACTTAAATGTTCAAGTACAAGATGATTCAAAATGAAAATGTATCCTTGGTATATATAGGAGACTAGGAGGTATAATTACAACTAATGGCCTAAAGCTGACATAAATAAAATAAAATTACTAATATAATATGTCCCAATTAAGGGGTAATGAGCCAATATTAGGGCTTAACACTCTGGGCTGCCAATATTAGATATCTCTGTGGGGTTGGCGAGGATAAGGAGGCCAGCAGACCATTCCTTAGTGATTTCCTTTAGGTCTTATTTTGTAAGCTTATAATATGTCTGGAGATTCTCTTTATGTTCATCTGCTCGCGCTGTAATGTAGGTGAAGTGTTGATCTGTGTTGAACTTCATCAATGGTTGGAGGCTTTGTAAGGTGTTCGGAGTCATGCGAGGCTTAGCTTTGATGGCTCACTTTAGCTGGAGGTAGTATGTATGAAACACAACATTCGACTGCCATTGTTTGTTCATATTTGTTGAATACCACAGGGTAGCGAACTTTGCGGCAAGTGGTTTGAATGACTCTATGTTTGGGAAGGTTGCTCCTTCCAGCATCTCCCAAGCAACAAATGAAATGAGGACTAGGAGCCAGCTGAAATGAAATTTGCAACCCTGATCCTGTGCTTCTCGGTAGTCTATCTCCAACTGGTTAACTAGGTACTTCACCCAGTTCATCTGGAGGCCTTCCGCACACTTCCCTAGGAGGTCAACAACAAAGCCGGTGACCTGCATAGTTATGTCCTTCTTTACTAACTTTCCAGCTATCTGTTGACATGCGAGGTGCACTGCGCCACTCTGGATGGAAGCTACCTTCTAGCCTCTTGTTCCCTTCTCAACATCGCCATAGGTGTCCTTGATCTTCTGTGCTAGTGCGCGATCTGTGTCTTTTCTTGGATAAAAGTCCTGCGGGTCGGGTCCTTGCATACTTAGGCCTATGATCCTGTGGATCAGTGTTGGGTCAACTATAATGCGGAAGTCTAGCCATAAGTAGCCGCCATGGTAACACGATAGTAGCAACTTGACACAGGCATTGACTTCCTGGTGTCTTCCGAAGTGTGGGATCTTCATGACATTTAGCAGGGTGGACTATGCGAGGTTCATTGTCCACGACTGGGGGGTGATCTTTGAATTCATCCCTTTTGTTCTGGTTAGGTACTTGTATGGGGTGAGCATACCATAAACTTTAGTGTTGTGATCTTGTCCTGGTCTGTTCGAACTGCGCGTATCCCCTTCGGGAGGTACGCAGTAACTATGGTATATTTGAACTCCTATGGTACACTATCACGATTCACCGTTCCATCCAGAGGTGGGATTTAATCGGGCAATATGGTTGGAATCATTTTTTCATTTGTGAGGTCGTCTTTATGCGTGGTTATGTTTTCTACTGATGGTTGAGATGGTCTGGCTCCATGAGTAGTTGACAGAGAGGCTTTCACTATTCTCATCGATGAAGCTTGTACACCTGCAAACATCGACATGGCTCTTTCAATCATGAGGTCGATCAAAACTTCTTCGATAAATTTCTCTATAGCATTGAACTCGTCCGACATACACACTCGGGGTTGAAAATCTCAGGTTCAGGGAGTAACAAAGACACTGCAATACGATAGAGCGAAATAGTGCAATGATCACTTTGTAAAATCAATGAGTCTGTGGGCTCAGATTCACGGTTAACAAAAGTGTTCTCGGGGCATGGATTGATGGGATAAATAGATAACTTGGCAATAAATATCTTGCAACGGGCGAGAAGCCTTCATTAACTATGTTCTTTCCATTACGACGCGGTCCAATGGTCTGGTGGTGAACCATAAATGCCTTTATACCCATTCGGAGGGTCGGTCGAATGGCTATATTGGTCCCAACGGCTATATTGCTTCCCCATAGCAAAGTGCCATGTGACATTGTTCCTTCTGGAACATTATGTAGCTTGTCGATCTTAGCTCTCTTCTCACATAGCTTTCTATCCTTCTTTCCAGTGATCTTCATCTCGGTATGGATTTTTCCATTCTGATTATGATCTTCTTGTGGCATAGTTACTTCGCACTGGTGAGATTCTTTACTAAGATTCGAGGTTGATACCTCTTCTTTATATAGAATAGGTACTTCAATCTTCTGTGGGTCATCTAGTGTTCTTGCAACTTCGACATCCGAGTCTCTAGTGTTAAATAGCTTCGATATGTTCTACTGTTCTTCAATCAATTGTGTGATCCTTCTAGTCATGAAATATTTTAACTCTTGCTTCTTCTTCTCTAAAATTTCTTCTTCTTCTTTCCTTCTGGCCTGATATTTTTCAATCCAAGGTTTTCCTAGTAACATGGTAAATGGGGCGTTGTTCTCAATAAATCTAATAATCTCAAAATATTCCTCTATCGAAGTTCCATTGGCTTTCATAGATATTTTGGTGAGATTTCCACATAGGTTTATCAACTTTCCTCTAAATATCCCTATTCCTCCCAATGAAGGAGTCATAGAAGGCCTCCCTAAAAGTTGTCAAGTTCTTTCTGTCATGATATTCACCTGTTTTTCCTCATCTAGAACAAAGTCAATGTCGAAGTCTCCTATTTTTTCTTCAAGGCATTCTTTTTCTTTGAAGATCTTTGATAATCTGACATGTCGATGGTCATTCAAGGTTTCTCTTATCTGTAGCAATACTTTCTCTGATTATTTCTGGGGTTCTGCAATTTCTAGATCTGCCTTAGGGTTTTCTTGTCTCGTGTTCATTCCTTCAAGATTAGCAATCATTCTAGGGAAATCCAATACTTCATGGTCCATAGATTTGCAACAAAGAAAACTAGGTCTTCTCTCAGGGCATTCCTTAGCAAGATGTCTCAGTTTGCTGTAGCTATAACAGAGGGTTAATCCTCTCTTTCTTTTAAATGATCCCCAACACTTTCTATACTGCACGCTAGGATCATAGTAGTTGATCTGAAAATAATTCTTTCTAGGATCCTGCATCCACTTGTTATTCCAAACATTCTTTCTATGCATAGGTATAATAAATATATCACTATTCTTATCATATCTACGCATATCAAACCTTCTTTCATCTATTAGTGCCCTAGTTTTTAAGCTAGGACAAAATCTATCAAACATACCTAGATCCATACTTTTGAAAAAAACAATTCCACTTATCTTACTTCTACAAAGCACAAAACCTTAAGATCTAGAACTTTTCACTATTCTTACCTTTATCATAGCACAGAGCTTGCAGATCTTACTTTTTTAAGAAAAACTTCTCACTTTTACCTTTTCTCAAAGAATAAAGCATTCAGATCTTACCTCTTTTCTTCAGATCTGACCTCTTTTCTTCAGAGCTGACCTCTTTTCTTCAGATCCGGCTTCTTTCTTTAGCACAGATCTTTATAAATCAAGTAGAATATTGCGCACTAGAATGATAGATCTATGCACAGACCTTCCATAGTTTTAGGACAGATCTTTGCACAAATCTTCTTCTTCCTTAGTTCCTAGCAATTATAGTTTCAGGTCCTGACAACGGAACCATTTGTTGGCACAGGGGAAGACCCAGGGTTCAATGCTACAATAGCGCACCAACAAAACCCTAACTATCGGCCCTTTCGAAAACACCTGTGAAGCAGATGAAGTCTCACCCAAGGTAGAGGAAGGGGTGGTTGCAGGACTCAGGTGTATGCAACCTTAGCTGGGACACCGATCTGTGATTATAATTCTTAACAAAGCACTTAGCACCAACAATTCATCAATCTTTAACCACTATCTACTGCACAGATAAAACAGAGCATCACATCATTCACTCAGATGTGATGTATTTAAGCACTTATCATAGAGAGGCAGATTAGATCTAGCAGATTCAAGCACTAAGCACATTCACATAGGTCGGATATAACATCCATACACGTCATTAGCACAAAGAATAAATAGATCTATCTATATATATCATAATACTTGGCAAGTAAAGACATAAACACATCAAGAAATCACACAAAGCAGAGAAACACAACATATATGTGTTTCACCCCCACCCTGGGGCTACTTCCACCAACTCTTCTTCTTTATTATCTTCAGTCAAGCTTCTTATAGGCACATAGCATCAAAATCCTACTCTGCAGAAGACAGGAGATATGCGCGCTCTCTGCCAGATCCTCCTTCTTCGAGCTAGGGTACAACACCAAGCCTTCTTATAATTCCTTGCACATAGCTTTGCAAGTCTCACACAGTATGCACAAAGCACTTACACTCCTCCAATCACATAGATCTAGCACTTAGCCATTCGTACTTAGCACTTAGCCCAATATCACATAGATATTCTTATCTTCTCTCATTTCTTACATAGCCTAGACATCTATTTATCCATTACAAAAATAGGCCTAAACATGGGTAAACCCATGGGCCGACATCTGATACCCGTTACATAATCCCAAATCCCAAAAAGGACCCAAAAAGGGGCCGAGATCCTGCAATCTCTGCTTCGTCTTGTGCTCCTCCTTTGACAGGCTGTCGAAGTCCAAAAATAGGTCGAACTTGACCAAGGATCTCCCAAAACTTGGTCAAGGGCTAATAAATTCTGAATTCTTTGGTTGTTGCAGTATGCCACAACCTTAAAAGAACAGAGATCAAATATTTGTGGTGTATATATAGGACCGATATAGGAGGCATATAATCGTAGTGCATGGAACAACGAGGAAGATGAAGCATATAATAATGGTGCAATGATGAGAAGAGAAGTTGGCACTCAACGTAGTGGTAGTGCACTGATAAGGAAGGAAATTATCTTGCATGGTCGTAGTGCACATATAGAAGAGGAAGATGGATGCTCCCCTAGTGGTGGTGGAGACATATGGACGATTGTATATGGTCTTGTGTGTCTCCAGAAAGGAAACTCTTTGGGTCACCTCACAAAATGTTTCAGACAAAGATCGACTTACCCCCCCTTTGTACCAACCCCCTTGTGCATTTGTAATCAAGGATAAAGGAAAACATATAGTGAAGTGGTTCGAGTAGGAGAGAGAGAAGAAGAATGAGGAGAAGAGTCGAGTGAAGAAGAAGGAAAAGTCAATGTTACTTCACCTAGAGAAGTATTGGTATTGAGAAATCAAACCCCTTTTAGTCATATAGGAGGAATTAGTTCAAACTCAAGAATGGCGAATCAAGATAGTACATTAAGGTTTCTCGTGTTCCATGGAACAGGTAGAGATGATGCATAACAAAATTGGTTTACTTCCAAAGAAATCTGGTCTACGAAGAGAATCACAGACGAAGCAACGAAGATCATGAAACTTGAGACCACCTTCATAGACAAAGCTTTGACGTGGCACATGAATTATAATTCTATTATGTCTGTGGGACAAGAATTTCACTAATAGAGATTAAAGATGATCTAATTAGGGAATTTTAAAACCCTAAGTGAGAATCCTAGTATATCACGGAGATAAAAGAGATCAAGTAGAAGGAAGGAGAATCTGTCTGGGATTATGACCAACGGTTTAATATTTTATTGGATAGGATGACATTCCAAATTCATGATGTACAACATAGAGAGTGGTTTATTGTGGGGAAACTCCCCCATATCTGAGTCCCACTCACCTAATAGAGGGTGATGATGTAGGAAGAGGCAGTCGAGATCATGATGCACTTGGAAGCTACACCAGGAGGCATAAAGACATTGATTGGGTTGGCACAATGTAGTCATAACTAGCCAATCTAACGATGCAACTGCAAGATATGGAAAAGGCTAAATTTGTGCACGAGCACGTATGGTGTACCACATGTCACTCTAAGGGGAATTACAGAGATGATTTCTCTATCCTTCTAAATTGTATGGAGATAGGAATGCCTAATACATTTCCATATGGGAAGACATAATGGTGTGAGATATGCAGAAAATCGAGACATGTAACACCCCACTTACCAACCTTGAAAAAGTATCAAACGATGACCTAAGCTCCATTCTGCAATTTCTATAAAACCATCAGGCATGATGTCAATAGTTGTCGCTCCCTCCATCTGATGCATTTAGGTATAGGAGGAACAATAGAGTGGTCATCGTGGCACAAATGATAGATGAATATACCAAGGAGGCCCCATAGGTGGATATGGTCATGGTCGTGGATACAGATATGGAGGAGGTGGAGGCATCCCCCCCACCTATTTCAATTGCGGAGAGACTGGTCATGTTATGATATTTTGTATTAAGATGCGCGTACTATGTGCATACTACTGCAATCCTGAGCATGTCACTAAGGAATATCTCGACTTGTTGAAGAAGTGGGAAGAGAAGAAGCAGTGCAACATGGTGCATAAGAATTCACACAAGAATTAGAAGAAGAGAGAGGAAGGTGATGTATGGGTGGTAACTTGAGGAGGAGAAAGAATAGGAGCTTACTATGAGCATGGTGAGGGATCAAGTCAGAAGAAAGAGGGGAAGATATGGAAGGAATCCCAAACCCCCTTCTAATTTTGGTGCTACTTACCAAGAGAATTTCCTGCACAGGGCGCCTAAAGCAATGGAAGAAGAAAATGTACGTGAAGAACTACAATGCATAACTCAGAGGTCACTCGAGAAATCCTGGGTCTGAGAAAATGTATAGAAAGCGACACAAAGGAAGCTTATATCCGCGAAGAAGTGTGGAAGGTAATCCAGAGATCACTGGAGGAATATTGCACCAGGGAGGAACTCCTACACGTGACACAACAATCACTCGAAGAGGTTCACGCTCGAAAATAAGTATAATGTGCAATGCAGAGATATTTGGAGGAGGCTCATGTGCATGAAGAGATAAAATGCACTATGTAGAAATTAATATAATAAGAATGTAGATAGGAATGGCTACAATGAACTGAGCACAAATAAATTTAAGAGAAGCACTTGTATAAATTGCAATGCGCGACGTGTGTAGATGAGTTGTGTGACTTAGATCGTGGAGAAGAGACTGAAATCCAAGTACTTTCTTATGTTGTTTTTATTGCTTGCTTAAATATCCAAATTCTACAAGGAATTTAATTCATATGCTATCTATTTTCATGGGGGACCAAGAGAAAGAGAAAGTTATATCACCCCCCTATCTAAAAGAGAAGTTTGTCAGGTCAGTAAGCATAAGAAGACTGGCCAAGAATTTAAGATGACAATAGAGCTAGGAGGTTATGACATGGATGGTGTCATGTTGGATTTGGGATCCGATGTGAATATTTTGTCTAAGAAGACTCGGGAGGTGATGGGGAACCCAAAGTTGGTTTGGTTTCCCATCTAGATGCGGTTGGAAAATCAGTACAAAATATATCCTATAGGTTGGCTGGAGAAAGTCGAGGTGAATAATAAAGGAGTAAAAACAAAAGTGGATTTTAAAGTCATAGTTATGATTTAGTCTGATCCATATCCCGCCTTACTCGGAATTGATTGGGAATTTGACAAAAATGTTGCGCTAAATTTGTAAACGAAGTTGACTTCTTTTGAGATAGACACCCTACACATAGTTGCACCTATGGATCCTTATGAAGGGGATAGATACAATGATCCAATCAATGAATATTCCTAGAGTTCAGTAATTGAAAATATCTCATAGGGAACATTACATTAACCCCACCACTTATGGATAATTGAGTTGGAGAATTGTCAAGTCTTATGACACAGATTTAGAAGCATCCATGGAAAGGTGGAAAAATAAGCTATATGAGGTATCAACTAGAATATGCATGCATATTTAAACTAAGTTATGTGAGAAAGAAATTGGAGCTTATCATTATGATGGGTCATAGAAAATACGCACCATGATCTCCTAGTTACTAAATATTCCATAGCATCACAAACCTCGTGCTTTGGATACAATGCTCCTAGGAATTCCTGTGGATGGTGGGTTGCACACCGAGAACCCTATCGAGAATGGGAAATAGTTGAAGAAACCATATGTGAAAGATTCAGAGATAAAGAAAGGTTAAATCCGTACACATACCCTTGTGGAAGAGGATGGCTATCCAAGAAATGACACACTACGCATAGTCGATATTTAAAGGACCGACACACCCAACCACACCAACCTCCTATATCGTTGGTCCCCAAAAAAAAAATTGAACAAAGAAAGAGACCGCCCTCACCAACAATGGAAATGAATATCCCTTTGATAAACCTCGATGAAGCACTTAGTATAATACCTTGGTCATTCCCCAAACCCATTGAGAAAACTAAAAAGTTGAATATAGACATGGATGAGCTTATTTACCAGTGGATAATGCAAGGAACTGATCAACTTGGTACAACAACTTCAGGGCATTCGTTGATCGAGGAGGATGATATACACCCATATGGTGACCCACCTGGGGTCACTACAATTACATAAATTAAACAAGAAACACAACAAAGGTGCACAAGAAACATGCATGGATCCCCCAATGAGTAACAACTTGTGTATGTGTAGCTACATCCACATTATCGTTACTATGTACAAGTTGTTGGCGATGGAGGATTTCTGCCAACTATAGTTTAACTCAACAAATCATATTGATCTAGATGACAGGTAATCCATGTACAAGTTGTTGGCGATGGAGGATTTCTATCAACTATAGTTGACCTCAAAAACTCATATTGATCTAGATGGAAGGTAATCCATGCATTAGACTGACTTTCAAAAGGATGATTTGACCCTCTTCCACATAAATACAACCGTTAATTTCACCACCTAGTAGGAATTTTGGAATTCTATGATCCCTAACTAACTATCACACAACACACAAATATCTTCACTCACACAAGAAGATTGGATAGATCAACAAATTTCCTAAATCCCAAGACTTTCACTCTTGGTTGGCCCTCTTACATGGGTATAAGGACCTGACCTTGAAAGACAAGTCATGTGGCCATCAAATAGCTTTCCTATCAATTTAGTTCATTGAAGGGGAAATAAAATATTTTTTCAGTTGCGAAGTACAAGTTGTTGGCGATGGAGGATTTCTGCCAACTATAGCTGACCTCAACAAATCATATTGATCTAGATGAAAGGTAATCCATGCATTAGACTGACTTCCAGAAGGATGATTTGACCCTCTTCCACATAAATACAACCGTTAATTTCACCACCTAGTGGGAATTTTGGCATTCTATGATCCCTAACTAACTATCACACAACACACAAATATCTTCATTCACACAAGAATATTGGATAGATCAACAAATTTCCTAAATCCCAAGAATTTCACTCTTGTTTGGCCCTCTGACATGGGTACAAGGCCCTGACCTTGATAGACAATTCATGTGGTCATCAAATAGATTTCCTATCAATTTAGTTCATTGAAGGGGAAAGAAAATATTTTTTCGGTTGTGAAGTTCGACATGACACCCCATTCAACAAGACACATCGTTGGGAGAGCAGATTTGCATTGGGATATCTCCACAACCATATTATTCATTTTTTTAATCCATCACCCCCAATAGAATCATTCGACTAACCCTCTTTCTCCCCCCTCTCCAATATATAAAAACCTATTCTCACGTGAAGTATTTGGAGAAATTCTCCACATCCAAGTCCCATTGTCCCATTTTTCCTAGCACGTCACCCACACTTTCATTCTTCCATCAATTTATTACTATCCATTAATGTTCCACGCATTCGTATATCGCATGATGGCTCAATTTCATAGACGTTATACGATGTTCTTCCCATCCCGACCAATCCTCTCCAATCCCCACACTACAAGTCTCCTGCAACTTCACATTGTATCACAAATTGGTAGATAAAGACCCTGACCTATTTAGTTGACATATTTTCTATGTTAAAGTGTTTCCATGACTCATCCCATTTGTTGATAAGGAGAGTCCCTACCTCCAATTACTTCCATGCTTCATCCCCTTTGTTGACAAGGATGGAACTCCATTTTCGTCATGGATACACATCCCTACTCCAATAGACCAGCCACAACTACTAGCTAGGCCTAGTCATCCCAGAAAAAAAGACAAGTAGAGAATGATGCTCTCTCTTGAAGTCACCCAACTTATGCTTCGTGGTCGATGGTTAATGGTGTGTGTTAAAGAATATCTCTTATCCACCTCCATATACACCAGTGAAGGTTCAGGGTCGAGCATCTGACTACATGCACTTCAGCTCCATATTTCACCATGTCGCCTGCTTGATTCATTCTATAAACTAGGTTGAATTGATACTACAACCTGCATAGATGATTTTCTCTTACTCATGCTAGGATTTCATAATAGCTTGTTGTGAAGAATGATGCTTTTCTCTTACTCAATCTATCCACCTTGGGTATATGCTATAGTTGGCTTGAGGACAAGCTAAATAATAGTGGTGGGGGACTATTGGCACCCAAAGTTTTGAGTTAATTTACGTGTGCACACAATGAAGTTGTGCACGCACATTCCAAGTTTTTTCCAATATCTATGTGTAGTACGATGAGAAGTGTGTGCCAGTCCAAGTTTTTTTAGTTGCGCTAAAAATTAAGAAGATGGAAACTAGAATCAAGAAAGGAATCATCAGGAAATATCCCTGAATGACTACTTCCAACAACATAGAAATATGTGGGAATGCCATATGATGAGTTGGTCACGCAGTTAAGATCACCTAGATGCAAAAATCCTACATGGAGCACTGGAAGGTGCAATAAGTATGTGAGGCAGTCATCACTAGAGAAAATGGAGCAAGAACATAAAGAGGCAAAACTCCAGAGCATAAAAAACTATAAAAGGTAGCAATAATATTAGAGAAATTTTGTTGAAAGTTTAGAGAATGAGAACATAGATTCTGTGAGTTGTATACTATGTAGAGTCATTGTAGTCAATCTCATACTAATTCTATTGTAATGTTGTACTACTTTTGCATATACACTCGAGTTTTTCATAGGTTTGTAGTATGATGAGGTTGTGCATTGTGTAATGCTTTGTATTTATGAGAGGCTACATGAAGAAGATATGACACTCTATTGTTTCTAAATATGGTTTCATGTATGCACATTGTATATTTGTGTTGAATGGAATGAAAGGAATAAGAATATTGTTGTTGTTCTGATCTATTTAGTGTCTATCATGTGTTATTGGGATATGTGTGTGTATTGTTTTAATTCTTAGTCCTTATGAGTTATTAGTTATCAATTGCATTTTTACCATTCGATATGGTTAGTCATACGTTTTTCTTTCATCTCCACCATAAGAACTTATGGTCTCTATGATCTCCTCTACCTCTCTGGTGAGACCTTCCTCAGCCTTGGTAGAGGATTGATATGTCGATGCTTTGGGGTTATTGTTGGTCAACTATGGAAGAAACCTGGGTCTAAAACCCCCAACATGAGGAAGGACACCCGCAAGGATGGAATGAGCCAAAAAATGCACATTTGTGGCACCTACATGTTGATTATCCCAAGGTAAGTGCACCCTCATGGTGATTATAATGAGGTATTTATGCAATACTTCATGATAATATTGAGGTTTCCATGCAAGAATCCACTCCACTAGTCTAACTGAGGTGTAACTGACTCAATATTGAAGAGGATGTGGCACCCTCATCTAGGGGAGAATATCTCTGACCAGGGATGCCCTCAAGATAGACTAGTCAACCTAGGAAAGGAAATATTAGGTGAGTGTGTAATTTCTCCAACACCCCCCTTGAACACCACTAGTGTGTAAATAATGAATGGGTGTCAAAAACCAAGGCTATGTTAGGTACCCATTGTACAATGCATATAAGAATGAAACACCAAGACTAGATTATTTCAAGAAGCAAGAGAAACCCTAAAACGTTGGATAATAACCCTAGGAGACAAGTCTACTCAAGAGAATATTTAATATTGAGTTATTAGCCTCAAGAAAGAGAAGTCGACCTAGTCAAGTGAGATAGAGCAGTATAAATAGAGGGCGCTAGAAATCATTTGTCACTCTTACTCTCACAACTGCATAAGACTAGTGGTGTGCAAGTGTGGAGAGGGAGTGCAGCTGTAGCTGATGCAATTGGTATTTTAGATTTTGGTTGGAATTTCTCTTGGTTATGGTTTGGACTTTCTTGTTGGTTATTGGTTATTCTTGCTTGGTGCACTAGCCTTGGAGAAAGGTGTGATACCTTGGTTGGCTATTGGATTTCTTCCAGAATTATTCTGTCTATCAAGGTTAAGGTGCTTGGGGGTGGCCTTTGTGCCTATGGTTGGATGAAAATATTGCTATATTTTCTATGGTGAAATGAGCACACCTATTTTTCTAACAGTTTATGGGCCCACACTAACTTCAAACAATCTAACCACTAGAAGACAGATTAGGAGGATTTGTTTAGTTGTAGTTGCAGTTGCAGTCAAAGTTTTGCTACAATAAAAAAACCATAACCCTCTTGTTGAGGAAACTTAAGTGAATATCTTGATGTAATTAATGGATATCCTAGTGCACGCTAGCCTAGCGCACCTCCTAGTAATCTCAGCAAGCCAAGGCATCAAGTTTGAGTTTTTGGTCAAAGTCAAAGGTTGACCAAGTCAAAGAAGTCATGACTTAATCTATGAATTCAGAAAACAAGTTAGAAGGGGATTCTAACTTCATAGCATGGAAGACAAGTATTGACCTCATCCTTTCCAAGAATAGAGTGTTGGACATCGTGAAAGGAAATCTCATGGAACCACATTTTGAATTTGGAAAAGAGAAGGAACCTCATAACGTTGCAGTTATGGAGAATTTCAAGGAAAATGACATCAATGCTATGAGTATCATAGTAGACTCTGTAAAACATCACTTGATACCCTACATATCTCATATTGACTCATCTAAGAAGATGTACGATGCCCTAATTAAACTCTTCTCAATCATAAATATTGGAAAAGTGACGGGTCTGAAGAATGAGCTGTGTGAAATGAAAATGAATGATGACGACAACATAGCATCATAATTTGTAAAAACCTCTCAACTAAGAGATCAAATACAAGCTATTGAGGAAATCATTTTAGAAAATGAACTAGTAAATATCGTACTCAATGGTCTTCCCAAGACATGGGATGCATTTTTCGCAAGCATGAACAGAAGAATGGAGTATCCCACATTTGAAGAATTTTGGACTTGTTGTGCACAAGAAGAATCAAGGATTAGCTCAAAATAGAAATCTGAAAATAAAGATGATGATCAAGTATACACAACAAAGTTCAATAAATTCAGGAATAAGAAGAAGTTTGGTTCAAGGAAGAAACCAAATCAAGAAAAGGATATGTGAAAAATACAATGCTTCAACTGTCTAAAATATGGTCAATACAGGAACCACTATCCTAAGTTAAAGAAAAGGAAGGAAACACACGAAGCAAAAATTGCCAAAGAAAATGAACCCTCAAAGAAAGTTAAGCAGGATGAAGAAGACTTCTTCTTCTATTCAAGATAACAATATTCTTCTATAACATAGTTCTTGTACATACCATGTTTACATAGTTCCTATACATATCATGTGTATCTATTTCTTAAAAGATAATATGGTCAGTGAAACAATACCTATGGAAGAGTAACAAGATAAGGATTGTTATTATGATGAATACAAGTCAAGTAATGTACAAAAAAAGATGAAGTACGTTGGCAATCTTTGGCGACAAATTCTTGAGGAATCTATTATATTAGTAACAACTTCTAGATAGGCAGAAATCAGAATTAAACTTGAAGAGACCCAAAAAGATTCAGACCTGAAAGAAGTCAATAATCAAGAGGAATATTAGAATAAGACCTGTGACACTTTGCAGAAAGAAATAAGGATGCAGACTGCTAGCGGGAAAAAACCCCCCTATGACTACACCAGGGTTCATAATATAGGCAGATCAATTAACCGTCTAAAAGTCAATTAATTATCTATACTACCCCAAACATACCAAAAATCATATGAAGAAAGCAAGGAAAAGGATATCGGGTAACTATACCTCTAATCTCATGTCTGGTGATGACCTCCTCATGCTTGGAAGTTCCGTTGACTGCACTCCTCCTCCCAGGGTTGACCTGCATCCAAAGATTGAAAAAATGAAAACTACAAGCATGCTATTCCATATATAAGTTAGAGTTATATGTTAGAATTGCAAGCATAAATCAATAAAATTATTCAAGAAACCATCATTTGGGACAAGAAAATGTAATTATTTTATTAATAACACGAAGATTATACCTTTACAATCTAAGTCAGCCACCCCTCCATGAACCTGGTCTGGACTCCTCTTCACCAAGATCCAAGTGCAACTTGTATGAACTTATCCTCTCAACCTTCTGATCTCTTCTTGAGAATTGAATGGGTTCTGATGGAGGAAGAAGAGGCTAATGAGGGAATGTTGAGGCAACTCTCACAAAAGGCAACAATATCTTGGGCAAGGAGGGGAAGTGAAATCAGGCAGAGTTTCACCATTCTTATGCTTATATTTGAAATGAGACCCCAAAACCTCCTTTTATATGAGAAAATGATGGTTATTCAATTGGGTGATGGGCTATAGCAGGTGGATTAGTTGGTAAACTACCCAATAGCCCGTAATTTCAACGAATTCCTTGCAACTTTTTATTTTTTTGCAACTTTTGCAAGGATACATGGGTTGTAATGGTGCATCATGTGTATGTACGTGAGATGTAGTGGTTCATCAAGCGTACATACGTGGGATGTAATGGTCCAGGGCATGTACATCTTCTAAAAATTGTTTTTTTAAGAAGAGAAACTCAGAAGTGCTTTGGAAAAAAATGAAAGTAAGAGGGCCAAGGCCATGTATGCATGTGTAGAGAAATTTAGGGTTATAAAAGATGCCCCCTAATGTGTGAGGTCAAAAGAGCATCTGATGGCTGAAATACATTACAAAATCTTCACCAATGTACGAAATTGAGTGAGCTCGAGACCAAAGTTCGGGAGGTGCCATCTGCAAAATAACAATTGTCTCTCCGAGGCAAGCATACCCATGCTCGGGATGAAATAAATCATGGATACCAATCAAATACATTGCAGATCCATGTCATATAAGTATATAAAGTGTAGCCACGAGCAATACATAATGGATCTACATCTCAAAATCAAAGATATAAAAGTATAGTATCCATCTTCAAGAGGCCAATAACACCCGATGGCTGGAGATGAGGTCTTCTTATCTTGAGAAACAACTCCAAGATATTCAAAATTAGGTAGGAGTATAATAGGAGTGCATAAATCACTACCCTGAGGTCTTCGATGACTTGTCGGGAAAAGACAAGAGGATCTCGATGATCAAGCAGAGAAATTTGTTGGTTTTGAAATAGGACTTGACTGGACTCTCAAGATGGTCGACTCATGAGGTCAAGAGAAAAAGTGCAGACATGCCGACTCAGGTTGGGTGAAAATTCCCTTGGACAAAATCACGAAAGATGATCAGACTCAGGAATAATGACATTGGCATAAGTTCACGATGCAGGAGGCAACACAAAATCTCCATGTGTTTGGAAGAGTAACCAAATGGAGGAGGACACAACTCTATGTAGTGAGAAAAACTTCCTAAATTCATACTAGATCCCAATGCTTGACGAACAAATGAAAGGATGTGATTTTTCCAAGGGAATCTCTTTGTGATGCCAAAAAATAATGCATATTTCTCATCCCCTCTTTTTGGGATATTTGATTTTTTTTGTCTTTTTTAATTTTTTAAAGAGCTTGAAAAAGAATAAAAAAATGCTACATTATAAAGGAGAAACGAGTTTTGTAGGCAAGCATACTAGTTCCAAGCGCAAGGAACATACTAATGCTCAGAGAAAGGAGACATGCGCAGGAAAAGGACACTCAGGGAAAATTCCTCCATGGGTCAAGGTGTCAGGTCGCAGAAGCAAAGTGCTACACGGCTTGCATATAAGGCATGTTGAAAAGGTTCAGTTGAGAGAAACATGGAGCCAAAATTAGGCCAAAGACGCATAAATGAAAATGCGATGAAAAAAGACACAATGAAACCCCCTTAAATGTGATTTTAATGAGCCCGGAGAAGGTAATATCAATAGTTTTTTCACGTTTAGAGAGTCTGAAAAAATGTAAAAGAAGACTCCAGGGAGTACCTTTTTCGGAGATAGTCTAGTAGGTTCGAAAAGGGGTAAACTGACACCAAAAAGACGTCTATTAAAAACCATTTTAATGAATGTGATAAAGAAAAGATCAATCGGAAATATTTTCAATTTTAAGGAGTGGGAAAATATCTTAACTATGGACTCACAACCTTTTTCTGAATTTAGTCCCCTTAGCCCGAAAAAGTATAAAGGTCACTGAGGAGAAATCTCCCAACGAGACAAATCTCTCGAGGCATACCTTTTTCTGCAGTAATCTACCGGCTGGAAAACGAGTTAACTCATGCCAGTAGATGTTCTTCTGGACCAATTTAACGAGTGTGAAGGAACAAGGTCACTCAACAATGTTTTCAATTTTAGGGAGTCTGAAAAGAGTTTAACTATGGACTCTATGGGGGTTCCTTTTTCATAAGTAATCTCCAAGGCCCAAAAAAGGTGATAAACCAAGACCAAGGAGAATGTTCCTTTTTCGTAAATTTAGTCCCTCAGGCCCAAAAAAGGGTTAAAATTATTCTTGAGAATACTCTTCTAGCGAACTGAGGTTCCTAGTGTATACCTTTATTTGTACAATTGATCATCCGAACTGAAAAAGGGGTAAACTATCATCAGACAAGCATGATTTCAAATTTCAATTTGGTGAGCGTGAAGGGAAACAAGATCTCTCATAAATATTTTCACATTTAGAGAGTATGAATAGGGGTTAAAGAAGACTCCAAAGGGATACTTTTCTCAGTTAATCCAGACAATATCGAAAAATATAAATACAGTCTCGTCGGATATTTCTTTCATATTTCAAAGTGAGATTGAAATAAAACAAAGCGTGCTCATTTTGGGAGTCTCGAGGTTAAGGCCAAGAATGATGGTGCATCAGACAAATGAGGCTCAATATCGTAATCATGACACGAATAACAAGGACTCCTGAGCCTATAGTCATTATGGACATCATGGATGCCAAAATGTAACAAGGATCTACCTAGGGCATCCATGTAAAGAGTAACACCCCAGGTTTTGAACCCCCATTTTAAATAATGTATTGTTACAATGTTTTGAGGCTAGAGTGCCCAAACAATTATTAAAAGGCCAGTGTTCCCAAGACATGTAATGTTTTTATCATTATTAATAATAAATACATGGTTGGTTTCTAGACAGACAAGGACTAGAGTTATAGGGGGCTATGATTCCACAAGAGAGGGGGATTGAGGGGCTAAGTGTTTATTCCTATGTTAATTACCCTTTTTTCCTAAGGGAGGGGATCTATTACGTGAGATTATTGGGTAAGTCTAGGAGGTTCTTGATTTCCCCGTGAGGTTACTTAAACCCACCTCTAGTTTGATGGGGGGCATCGACTAATGGCTTATTCATTGATTCCCTGTACATTCATTCATTTTCCCTCACACATTTTCATGCACCCATTTACCCCTTCATTAATCCATCCTCCTCCGTGTCTTGGATTAGGAAAGGGAACCGAACTGCCGAAGAATTAGCCACGAGATATTTGGTTGTAGTGGTTGTTGATGTGATCCAGTCGTGGCTTGAGGCCTACATGTCTGATATGCGTTGTCTTGTGTCCAGTGTTGCTCACAGTTGCGAGTCCTAAGAGTTCCATCATTGATATTCTAGACCAATTGTGTTGGAGCCCGAATAAGAAGAAGGATTTCCTGAGGGACTGCATGGCAGAGAAGGGTGGAGGTCCGTTCTCTCGGGTGGTGCAAGCTAGGTAGAAGAGAGTTGGGTACTTGGATTGTTGTGAGAGCTAGGAAGCCTATGAGAGATTGGGTGCTGACTAGTTTGGGAAGCCAAGTAACACTCTAGAACCGTCCTTGTGGATTCATAGCCCTGGCTCGGGGGTGACACTGTTGTTGAGTTTTGGAACAGTAGTGTCTACGGTTGGGTGGAACGTCCTTGGTCTACAACTAGTTGGTGTCATCTTTCATAAAGATGAGTTATCTCTGTTATTGTATCATTTACATGTATATGAATGTATTTCTATTGTATATTTAATTATCGTTTAATTGAATCTTTAGACTATGCATGCTTGCTGACTATTGATGTGCATGTCATTAAAGTATTTTATTTTATGCATCTTAAAAATTTTAAAATGGTATCGGTAAGAGAAATAATCCCAAGGGAGGGATTGCAATTAGCGTACCTCGACCTGTGGGTGGTTGGGTATGTTATAGTTTGGTATCATAGCTTTTGGTTGAAACACCGGGCCGATATGGGCCGGGTCTGTTGGTCAGAGTCTCGGGGTCGATATCGAACTCTGACCATGGAGTTGAAAATATCAGGAGGAATGGTGTTGCAGAATCTACGTAGGATATAGAACATCAAAGACCCATGTAAGGGGTTCGAAGGAACATAACTATCCCCTTCGAATTCGGGAGCGATATCCACTGTAGGATCGAGAGAGATCTGGGATCGTTGGATAGGAGGATAGGTGAACAGGGGTCATTCGATGAAAAGGAGGCAAGGGTTAAGGTCAAAACCATCAGATCTCATGGGAGAGGGAGATCAATAGATAGAAGGCATTGTGGGGAGCCAAGTTGCATGGGATATAATTTCCCAAGGCGGTCCCACAATCCAAACCACGGTTTCCCCAAGGGGTTACGTGTCATCATCAGGAGAATTACGGGGCAAAAAGCAAGTTACTCCAAACCGCTGATGCATGCCCCCACAAATTGAAAGACATGTAGTGATGTGACATGTTAGGGCTCGAACATCGAAACTTCGTATAGCCGAAGTATATCATGACCTTCGATCACCAAGAGGTACATGTCATCATATCAGTAACTCCAGAGAAATCTATTTGAGAGCTTTTAAGTTGAGATTTGAAACTCCTGAAGCCCAGAGAGCCGGAGAGCCGAAGTAAATCTCCATCGTTCAATCATCCGAAATATATCTCAAGTTTCGGATCGTCTGGAGTAAATATCAAGTGTCGAATCGCCCAAGGTGAATCTAGGTTGCATGATCCATAAGAGACATGGTGTAAATCTATGGATTTCGGGTGAAGACTCGATGTAAGCCTCAACCTTCTTATTCATGAGGACACACGATAGAATCCCATGTACTTCGAGGAGGTTTTGAAATTTGAGATTTTTGAAATTCGAAGACCCGAAAGGATCTCAACCATTGATCTTCTGAGAGCCACGTGTCACCAGATCCATGGCTTCGAATAAAATCTAGTGGGGCTAAATATGTTTTGAAATTTGAGATTTTCGAAGTCCGAAGACACGAAGTAAGCCTCAACCGTCAGATTAAGGAGGAAACGCGATGTAGATCCGTTGACTCTGGGTGAAGACCCGAAGTGAATCCTATTTGTTTGATCTAGGAGGACACATGGTGATAGATTGGCCAGTTTGAAAATTCAGAGTTCATGAGAATTGGAAGTGTTCTAGTATGGAAACTCTCGAAGTCCCGAAGCCTGAAGAGTCAAAGTGATGGGGCACGATGACATCACCAGGAGGTGACGTGGACCCTGAAATTTCTGAAGTGACGTGGCTTGCGGACATCACCTAGGATGACATGGACACATGAAATGTGTGCCTCATGTCAGTAAGTTTTGAGCATTTGGAGTATTGAAAAGTCAGTTAGAACATGACACGTGTCACCTGCCTGATTGGGCCACTTGTCCACTTCCAATATCTCGCCACATGGAAACAGATCATGTAGTCTGGAGATTGGGCACTCTGGAGGGGAATGATGTGACAGGTTGCATTGGGTCAAATACTCTCAAAGGCCCGAAGGCCAAAGTATGTATTGACCGTTGATTCCAAAAGACTCACATCGAAGGATCGTCGAATTCGGGTGAAAGCACTTCGGGAGAAAGTGTAGGAGGAAAGTTTGAAACTTATGAAGCCCAAAGAGCTGAAGCAATTCACAACCGCTGATCTATGGGAGGACACCCATTGACAGATCATGAAATATAGGTAAAATCATTCCAGGAGGAGGCAAGCAAGTAAAGTTGAGACTCTCGTAGCATAGAGTCCCGAAGTAGATCTCAACCATTGATTGTGAAATATGACGGGGATCATTGATCCGGTCCTGGCTAAAATTTTTGAAGTCTCGAAGCTCTGGACAAGCACTTTTTTAGTTAAGCAAAGGTTTGTGGCCATGGTCATATGTAGATTGAGATATGATTTAAGGAGGGCTAAGGGCCGAATTGGTTATCTCCGAGACAGGAAAGTGATAAGGAAGGATTTATCCACGGTTTCTAGCCGTGGTCACCTGGGAAGGTGGTTTGAAGGAAGTGCCTACTCATGATGAGATTCTGTGTTGTCCAAGGATAACAAGATACTATTATTTTTGGAGAATGGGGATATGATCTCCATGAAAAAATAAATAAAGAGACCTATAGCATGGTTTGGAAATTTTGTTTATCATATGCATAATTCTAACAAAATGGTCGCTTGCACATTTTGCAGAATTAAGGGGTTTAAACACATCAACTCAGGATGTGTATTGAGGAAATGGAAGAAGGCGAGGGAGCCTCTAGTCATGATAAGGAGGCTGAAGGACAGAACACCAGAATTGGTAATGCAGAGACAGAGTCCAATGGAAGCAAGGGAAAAGAAGAGCAGGAAATGTTGATAGAAATGGTAAGAATCCCGAAGATGGAAGTGCATAGCTACAAAGAAGACAATGAGACACTGATGAGAGGGAAAATTTAGATAAATTCTTGAGTGTTGCAGAGCTTAAATCAGTTTTAGAGACAAATGAAGAAGGGATCAAACTCAAGACAAGAAGAAGAAGGTAGGTGCCATGAAAGAAGGAATGACTATGGAAGAGCTAGTTCTTCCAGAAGTGCTAGTAGTGATCATGGACAACACTCACCTCCTTACTCAGAAATAAGGTTTTATGCATCGAAAGATCTCACAAGAAGCCCAGAGGTCTCTCTTGTCAGACACCAAAGAAGGAAACAAAAGGTAGATAGTTTGCAAGCAGAGTTGAAGAAGCTCAAGCCACCTTCCTTCGATGGTGAAAGAGAAAGGGAAGATGATGTTGAAGCATGTTTTCTTGGACTCCAGATATATTTTCAGTTGCATAACTATTCATCGAATCTGGAATCTAGGATTTCCACCTACCATTTACATGGGAAAGCTGCAAAGTGGTGGGACCAACCGAAGCAAGTGGAACATGTTAATGAAAGTAGGATCACTTGGAAGCAGTTCAAGAAGTACTTCCAGAAGCAGTACCTCTCAGAGAATTTCCATGACAAGAAAATGCAGGAGTTATTTGAACTCAGGTTGGGAAGCATGACTATGGCAGAGTACAAGAACAAGTTCTTGGGATTGTTAAAATATGTCAGGTTCATTTGTGATGAGAAAGTGAAAATACAGAGATTTCTAAGAGGACTATCAGCGTTTTATAAGGAAAAGATCAAGTATGATGAGCCCAAGACCTTGACTGAAGCCATCAGGAAGGATAAATACCTATATGAGCAAGGCCAGGGAAGAGAATCCCTGCAAAAATATTGGAAGGACAAGAAAAATGTGAATTCCGATCAGAGGAGGAAAGGATTCAAACCTCCCTTCAATAGGAATGATCCTAATAGAAATCATCAAGATCAATATGCTAAGGGATATTTCAAGAAGGAATATTCCTTGGGAAAAAGGGGAAGACCACCAATCCAATGTCGGGGATGCAAGGAATATCACCTGTACAAGGATTTCCCACACAGAAAGGATAGAGTGAAGACTATGCACAACATCCAAGAGGCTACAAAAATCGAAGACATGGGAAGAATCTATGCAACTTTAGATGATTGATAAGAAGAGTACCAATCCGATATGATCGGGGTGGAAGGTAAGATCGAGGTGGAAGGTAAGATCATAAATCAACCTGTTTCTATTTTGATTGATTCAGGAGCAAGTCATTGTTAAATTGATCCTAAGATAGTGGATAGATTACATTTGGAGAAGAGTAAACTTGGAAAAGAAATTTTGGTTCAGTTAGCCACTGGAACCAAAAGAAGAATCCATGATATGGTCAGAAGTTGTTCCATAAGTCTTAATGACGTGAATACTAGTATTGATCTAAATATCATACCATTGGGGTACTATGATATTCTGATTGGAATGTATTGGTTGGACAAGCATCATGCTGTCCTAGATTGTCATAACAATACATTTACTTGTCTTGATCGAAATGGAAAACAAAGCACTGTGAAAGGAGTTCCAAGACCCATATCTATAAGGGAGATTTCATCCTTACAGCTAAAAAGATGTTTTAGGAAAGGATTTCAATTGTATGCAGCTCATGTGGAAAATCCATATAATACAAAGGGGCCAAGCCTTGAAGATTTCTCGGTACTCCAGGAATTTGAAGATGTATTCCAAGAAATACTTGGATTGACACTAAGAAGGGAGATAGATTTCTCAATTGATTTAGTGCCAGGAGCTACCCCAGTTTCAAAAACACCTTACCGAATGAGCACACCTGAGTTAAAAGAATTACAAATGAAGTTGGAGGAATTGTTGAAGAAAGGGTACATAGGTCCAAGTGTTTCACCTTGGGGAGCACCAGTATTTTTTGTCAAAAAGAAGGATGGAACCATGAGGCTATGTATTGACTTCCGATAGTTGAACAAGTACACTATAAATAACAAGTATCCTCTACCCCGAATTGATGACCTCTTTGATCATCTAAGAGGACAAAATATATTCTCAAAGATTGACCTGAGGGCAGGATACCATTAGGTAAGAATCAAGGAAGAAGACATTCATAAGACATCCTTTAGGACCAGGTATGGGAATTATGAATTTGTAGTGGTGCCATTTGGACTGACCAATGCACCATCTGTCTTCATGTGCTTAATGAATGGCATATTCAGGAATTATTTGGATAAGTTTTTCATAGTATTCCTGGATGACATACCTATCTATTCTAAGTCTGAAGAGGAGCATGAACATCACATAAGACTGGTCTTGCAAGTACTGAGAGAACATCATTTGTATTCCAAGTTGAGTAAGTTTTCTTTTTATCAAAAGAAGATCCATTACTTGGGACACATTATTTCAGAGCAAGGAATAGCAGTAGATCCATATAAGATCGAAGCCATTAGAGGGTGGCCAACGCCCAGAAATGTGTCAGACGTCAGATATTTTATGGGATTAGATGGCTACTACAGAAGGTTCATAGTATGATTCTCTAAGATTTATCATCCCATCACTTCTTTGCAAAAGAAGGGAACTAAATTTGAATGGACACTCAAGTGTGAAAATAAATTTAATCTATTGAAGGAATTACTTACTAGTGCACCTGTGTTAAAGATTGTTGACCCAAATGAAAGTTTTTTGGTATGTACATACGCATGTAAGGAAGGAATTGGGGGAGTCCTCATGCAAAATGGACATGTCATTGGATATGAGTCCAAAAATCTTAAGGAACATGAGAGGAACTATGCCACCCAGGACTTGGAACTTGCTTCCATTGTTCACACCTTGAGGATGTGGAGGAATTATCTCATGGGGAAGAAATTTGAATTAAGGATAGACCACATTGGCCTAAACTATATTTTTGAACAAACGACCTTGAATGCCAGGAAAACAAGATGGCTGGAATTTTTAATTGAATATGACTTCGATATCTATCATATCAAGGGAAAGGAGAAGAGTGCATATCATTAGAAGAGTGCATATCATGCATGCTACTATGGTCAGTATGCATCAGTCAAACTTGAAGAATAGAAATTTAGATGGTCTTGTTATAGACCATCATTACCTATAGGTAAAGGAAATCTTACAGCAAGGATACGTACAACATAAAATAAAGGAGTATGAGATAAAGGAAGATGGATTAGTCATGCATAAAAATAGAATCTATGTTCCTAGTTCTGGAGAACTGAGGAATTTGGCACTAAGGAAATGCATGATGTCCCTTATGCTAGACATCCTGGTTACCAGAAAACAATTACAACAGTAAGAAGCCAGTTCTTTTAGCTGAGAATGAAAAAGGATGTTGTTGATTACATCACTCGATGTATGGAATTTAATAAGGTGAAGGTTGAGCATAGGCACCCAGCGGGTTTGTTGCGGCCATTGCCAATCCCAGAGAAGAAATGGGAAGTGATCACCATGGATTTCATCATAGGATTACCTAGAACGAATAAGAAACATGATTCAATCATGTTGGTGGTTGACAAATTAAAAAAGGCTACTCATTTTGTGCCTGTGAAGACAACGCATACAACGGATAATATTGCAGAAATTTTCATGAAGGAAATTGCTAGGTTGCATGGGATACCTAGGACAATTGTCTCGGACAAAGTTACAAAGTTCACCTCCAATTTTTGGAGGAGATTATTTAAAATATTTGGCACAAATATAAACTTTATCACAACATATGATCCCAATACAGATGGGCAAACAAAGAGAGTCAATCGAATAATTGAAGACATGCTGAGAATCTATGTGATGGATAAGCCATCTAAGTGGGAAGATTACTTACACTTTGTTGAGTTTGCATATAATAATGAGTATCAAGCTTCATTGAGAATGAGCCCATTGGAAGACTTGTCTGGTAGGAAATGTGATATTCCAGTAAGTTGGGACAACCCAACAGATAGAGTAGTACTTGGGTCGGAGTTTCTCAAGGATATGGAAGACCAGGTGGTCAAGATCAAGTAGAATTTAAAGGTAGCTCAGGATAGACAGAAAGTTTATGCAGACAAGAACAAGAAATCTAGAGAATTTAAAGTAGGGGAGCATGCACTTTTGAAAGTGAAGCCCAAGAAAAGATCTTTGAAATTGGGTAGTTGTACAAAGTTGGAAGCCATATTTTGTGGTCCATTTGAAATATTGGACATAATAGGGCCAGTTTCATACATGCTTGCATTGCCTAATTCCATGAATGTGCATAATGTATTTCATGTCTCTTCACTAAAGAAATATGTACATGATCCTAACCATGTTATTGATTGGCATCTGATTCAGGTAGAGACATAGGGAGATTTTCAGGTTCAGCCAGTGCGGGTATTGAACAGAAAAGTTAAAATGCTCCAGAATCAAGTTATAGAGCTGGAAAAAGTTTAGTGGACCTGCTATAGTCCTGAAGATGCTACCTGGGACCATGAAGATTCCATGCGGTCAGAGTACCCACATATTTTTGAATAAATTTGAGATTTTGATCTCTATTTTGTATATGCACTAAGGACAGTGCCAAAATAAGGGAGACGAGATGTAACACCCTAGGTTTTGAACCTCCATTTTAAATAATGCATTGTTAAAATGATGAGAGGCTAGAGTGCCCAAACAATTATTAAAAGGGCAGTGTGCCCAAGACATTTAATTTTTTTATCATTATTAATAATAAATACATGGATAGTTGCTAGGTGGACAAGGACTAGAGTTATAGGGGGCTATGATTCCACAAGAAAGGGGGCTTCAGGGGCTAAGTGTTTATTCCTATGTTAATTACCCTTTTTTCCTAAGGGAGGGGATCGGTTACGTGAGCTTCTTGGAGAAGGCTAGGAGGTTCTTGATTTCCCCACGAGGTTACTTAAACCCGCCTCTAGTCTAATGAGGGAGTTTGATTGATGGCTTGTTCTTTGATTCCCTGTACATTCATTCATTTTCCCTCACTCACTTTCATGCACCCATTTACCCCTTCATTGATCCATCCTCCTCCGCGTCTTGTCTTGGTAAAGGGAACCGAACTTCCAAAGAATTAGCCACGAGATAGTTGGTTGTAGTGGTCACTAGTGTGATCCAATTGTGACTTGAGGCCTGCATGTTTGAGATGTGTTGGCCTTTGTCCAACGTTTCTCACAGTTGTGAGTCCTGAGAGTTCCAACATTGAGATTTTGGACCAGTTGCGCTGGAGCCCGAATAAGGAGAATGACTGGATGAGGGAGTACGTGGCAGAGAAGGGTGGAGGTTCATTCTCTCGGGTGGTGCAAGATGGGTAGAAGAGATTTGGGTATGTGGATTGCTATGAGAGTTGGGAAGCCTATGAGAGCTTGGGTGTTGAATGACTTGGGAATCCAATTAACACTCTGGAACCATCCTTGTGGATTCATAGCCCTAGATCGGAGGTGACACTACTGTTGATTTTTGGAACAGTAGTGCCTACAGTTGGGTGGAATTTCCTTGGTCTACAGCCAATTGGTGTCATATTTCATAAAGATAAGTGCTCTCTGTTATGGTATCATTTACATGTATATGAATGTATTTCCACTGTATTTTTAATTATCATTTAATTGAATCTTTAGACTATGCATGCTTGTTGACTACTGTTGTGCATGTCGTTAAAGTCTTTTCTTTTATGCATATTTAAATTTTTAAAAAGGTATCAGTAAGAGAAAGAATCCCAAGGGAGGGCTTGCAGGTAGCATACCCCGGCCTGTGGGTGGCTAAGTATGTTACATAAAGGTAGGCTCAACCACCTAATTATGACACTTCTAGAGCAGCAATGAAGGTTCTGTGTCACACTTCATTGGGATCGATCCTATGGAAAAGTGAAAAAGACAAAGAGATGCAGAAAGTGGAGGTGAAATCATAACTTATATGCAAAAAGTTGGAAAAAATGACTTTTACCAAAGGACAATTAAAGCGACCCATCCCCTAAAAGGTTACCAAACCAAAAGGAAAAGTGTGTCATAACATCTAAGAAGAAACTCGGGAATGGAACCAAATGATTTCCAAGCCATGAAAAACGACAAAGGGGGTCAAAAAAGTGGTAAAAGGGGCCAAAAAAGTCTATAAATAGAAGCTAACAACTCATTTTCACCATTGCATTTTGAAAATTGACCAAAAGGAGAAAAAACCCCTTTTCTAAAGAAGTTGATTGTGGGAGCTTCAGTGGACAAAATGAACTTCTGCTCGGACCAAGTAAGTACAAATGTACCCCTCTTACATTCCAATTCTTAATTTATGCATTTATTTTTGTTTTTGAGGGGGAACGCTCTCCTAAAAAGAGCATCCATGTGTGTACATGGGATTTCCAAGGACAACCCGCATATGTACTCAGGCAGAAAACACTTTTCCCGTGTACATACATGACTGTGGCCAACACGGCCTGCGTACACCCTCAAAAGCTTGGAAAAAAATAAAATGCAATAGCTAACTCCCTTTTATTTTCCATGGAACATGATGTATTTCCATTGGAGGGAGAGGGAACATGAGGACATTGATTCATTGGTTGAAGAGGATCATGTTTCCACAGCTACATTGAAACAATGTGGGTTGTGGAAGATCTTCTTGTGTCCATTTATTAGGGAAAAACCCAGGCTACTAGATGCCTTGGTTAACTACTGGCATCCTTATGCGGAGGCCTTCATGATAGAGGGGCATTCGTTGACTCTAACGATTGAATATATCTACTTCCTGACTGGCCTCTCAAGGAGAGGGGAACCAGTCAATATGAAGAATTTTCCCCCCGGACCTTTGAACATCAAGGACTACATTCATATGTATTGTGAGGCAAACAATCAAAAGGTAGGTTCTTAGGTACCAATTCACAATATCAAGAGTTTGTCTTTGAGAGTAATCTTGTTACTTTTTGGGTGGATTAATGGATCTGCGGCCCTTCACTAGGCTTCCCACGTGCACCTGTATTGTGTGATTCAGTGCCAGGAGGCACAGATCTTTGACTAGAGTATTGATCCAGGTGGATATCGGTGGCCACCCACCTTTTCCGACTGGCTCAAAACAGTTTTCTGGCAATTTTGACATTTTACTATTTTTAGCAGGTTTTAACTTCCGGGGCCATTTTGAGGGCCTAAATGAAGGTTTTTCGAGATCAAGGTTCTCAATGATAGCCAAAGGCATGATTGAGCCCCAAAAATGAATCTCCTCGACGATACCTTTCCAACGAGCTATCATACACCTAAAACAGAGATCGTATGCAACAGTTACGACCCTGGGAAGTTGATGTACTAACTTACCCAAACGGGGCCCACATGACTTTTGGCGCTTCATATCCTAGGGTTAGGTTTTTGGATGTCTAGGATTTTTGGAATTCCTGTTTATTAAAAAAAGGCCTCTAGAGCCTCATTGTAATCATCTTCTTGCAAATGCGAGTAGCTGTCACATCTCTTCTTAGAGATAAGCTGCCACCATTCTAGCGAGTCTTTCACTCTATATTTTTACAGTCTCTATACATTTCTTTGATTAATAGAAATCGTGTATTACTATATATCTGTGTTTATGGTTGCATCTTTGATACATTTATGTTATATTATTGAATATCTGCAATATCTCTGTGCATTTATTTATTATATCTTCTCTCTCATTTCGTGCCGAAAATAATTCGGATCAGTGGTATCAGAGCAGGCTTCTCTTGAGCATTTTTTTTTCAGTTCATGTCCCCAACGAGGTCTAAGTATAGAAATTTGGGTCTCGAGCTTGTCTCTCTTGAATACAATTTCTCTCGCACACCTAAGAAACCCTCAATGGTAGAAGAAAAGAAAAACGACGGAGCAGACGATCCTATGAATCTGTTTCTTGAGCAAGCTCTCACACGACAGAGGGACAAAATGATGGAGAATTTTGCCCACATCCTTCAACGCCTTCCGATAGGCACATATTCATCAACCGACCACTTTGGAGGCACCTCTCCTTTCAAGGTACAAGTTAATTTTGATATTGTTGTATTTGAAGGACAGATAGATGCAGAATCCCTAGAAAAATGGTTAACTCTGCTGGAAGGTTATTTCTCTGTTCACAATTTTTCCGACAAAGAAAAGATCACCTTTGCACTCCTTAAATCTCTCCCTCATGTCAAACATTGGTGGGAAACTTACTAGGAGAAAAGTTCCACGGAGGAGTCTGGAATATATGGGGTTGATCCCACTTGGGATTTTTTTGTGGATGCGGTAAAAGAACAGTATTACCCTATTGGCAACTATGAGGACCAATACATGAGATGGACCACACTACGGAAAGAGAGGGGCCAAGCAGTTCTGGATTTCACCAATACCTTCCATACCTTGCGCACCAGGCTGGGTATCAAAGACTCTGAGCAACATTTGGTTCTGAAATACTGTGGGGCTCTACACAGATACATCCAAACTGAAATGGATTTTCTGGACATCTCATCACTCGGTGCTGCTTATCGATATGTTGTTAAAATTGAGCAGAAATGTAAGCACCAGAACAAACGAGAATTTGGGTCTGTAAATCTGCACTAACCAAAGTATGAAAAAGACGGCCCTAACAAACAGTATCCTGAAAACTAGTCTAAGGCACAGGAAAAGAAGGGTCACGGGAAGTCAAAGAAGGACATCGGAAAATGGTGTGATTTCTACAAAATCCCTTGGCCCAACACCGATGAATGTCGCTCAAAATAGTCATTGGTGGCCGAGATCAAAGACAAGGAGCCAAACCCTGATTCAGAATCTGATTCTGAAAATACTGGTAAAGTACATATCATTGACATAGACCCCACTGCTATTGTCGCAACCACAACAATTCAACCAGAAGAACCAACAGATCCTGAAGAGGGGGAGCGCCTTTTTCATTCACAGATGTGGGTGAAGGGGACCCTACTGCATTTTATTGTTGATAGCGGAAGCCAGAAGAACCTCATCTCAGCAGAGGTCATCAAACAATTGGGATTGTCGACAACACCACACCCGCAGCCATACAACATCGGGTGGCTTCGCCAAGGATGAGATCTTTGTGTCGGCCAACAATGTCGATTGTCATATGGCATTCAACCCTTCAAGGAGGAGGTATTATGTGATGTTTCCCCACTGGATATCTGTGATGTTCTCTTGGGCCAACCATATATGTGGAAGCACCATGTTGTTTATTAGTCTCGACCCCGTAGTGTCATTGTTACTTTGGGGGGTCATCTCTACAAAATACCAGAGGTAGTTCCAACTATTGTTCCACCTAAAAAGTGTCGTAAGGTAGTATCTCATACTGCAAAATTTAACTTCTTCACAATATGTTCGAAAGGGGAACAAAAGGACATTGCAACCACTACAGTTTTCCCCCCTGCACCTTCTATCCAATAGAAGTAGGTCAACAAGGTTGCAACAATGCACAAAAATTCCTTCTGCACACCTTCCTCTCATGTAGCTTGACTTGTTGAATAGCCTCAACTTCAACAGGTTCATGACAAACTTCCACAAACTAAGTAGCGCGACATCTCCAACAATACAAGCAGCTCACCCAGATGCAGATCCAACAAACGCTTTTGCCTCGCCCCCGGGAACTCAACGCAATGGAGAACATTTCTTCTTAAGGAGGGAGGATTGATCCAGGTGGATATCGTTGGCCACCAACCTTTTTCGACTGGCTCAAAACAGTTTTCTGGCAATTTTGGCAATTTACTATTTTTAGCAGGTTTTAACTTTCAAAGCCATTTTGAGGCCCTAAATGAAGGGTTTTCAAGATCGAGGTTCTCAATGATAGTTGAAGGCATTATTGAGCCCCCAAAATGAATCTCCTCGATGATACCTTTCCAACAAGCTATCATACACCTAAAACGGAGATCGTATGCAACAGTTACAACCCTGGGAAGTTGATGTACTAACTTACCCAAACGGGGCCCACATGACTTTTGGTGCTTCATCTCCTAGGGTTAGGTTTTTGGATGTCTAGGAATTTTGGAATTCCTATTTATTGTAAAAAGGCCTCTAGAGCCTCATTGTAATAATCTTCTTGCAAATGCGAGTAGCCGTCACATCTCTTCTCAAAGATAAGCTGCCACCATTCTAGTGAGTCTTTCACTCTGTATTTTTACAGTCTTTGTACATTTCTTTGATTAATAGAAATCGTGTATTACTGTATATTTGTGTTTATGGTTTCATCTCTGATACATTTATGTTATATTATTGAATATCTTCAATATCTCTATGCATTTATTTATTATATCTCCGCTCTCATTTCGTGTCGAAAATAATCCGGATCAGTGGTATCAGAGCAGGCTGCTCTTGATTGTTATTTTTTTTTTCAGTGCATGTCCCCGACGAGGTCCGAGTATATAAATTTGGGTCTCGAGCTTGTCTCTCTTGAATACAATTTCTCTTGTAGACCCAATAAACCCTCAATGGTGGAAGAAAAGAAAAATGATGGAGCAGACGATCCTATAAATCTGTTGCTTGAGCAAGCTCTGACGTGACAGAGGGACAAAATGATGGAGAATTTTGCCCACATCCTTCAACGCTTGCCGATAGGTGCATCTTCATCAAGCGACCACTTTGGAGGCACCTCGCCTTTGAAGGTAAAAGTTAATTTTGATATTCCTGTAATTGAAGGACAGATAGATGCAGAAGCCCTAGAAAAATAGCTAACTCTGCTGGAAGGTTATTTCTCTGTTCACAATTTTTCTGACAAAAAAAAGATCACCTTTGCACTCCTTAAATCTCTTCCTCATGTCAAACATTGGTGGGAAACTTACTGGGAGAAAAGTTCCATGGAGGAGTCTGGAATATATGGGGTCGATCCCACTTGGGATTTTTTTGTGGATGCGGTAAAAGAACAGTATTACCCTGTTGGCAACTATGAGGACCAGTACATGAGATGGACCACAC
>ML812295.1:202089-216884 GCA_009831015.1 Picea engelmannii
GACTCTGAGCGACATTTGGTTCTGAAATACCATGGGGCTCTACACAGATACATCCAAACTGAAATGGATTTTCTGGACATCTCATCACTCGGTGCTGCTTATCGATATGCTGTTAAAATTGAGCAGAAATTTAAGCACCAGAAAAAAATGGGAATTTGAGTCTGCAAATCCGCAACAACCAAAGTATGAAAAAGATTTCCCTAACAAACAGTCTCCTAAAAACCAGTCCAAGACACAGGAAAAAAAGGGTCATGGGAAGTCAAAGAAGGACACCGAAAAATGGTGTGATTTCTACAAAATCCCTTGGCACAACACTGATGAATGTCACTCAAAATAGTCATTGGTGGCCAATATCAAAGACAAGGAGTTGAACCCTGATTCAGAATTTGATTCTGAAAATACTGGTAAAGGACATATCATTGACGCAGACCCCACTGCTATTGTCGCGACCGCAACAATTCAACCAGAAGAACCAACAGATCCTGAAGAGGGGGAGCGCCTTTTTCATTCACAGATGTGGGTGAAGGGGACCCTGCTGCATTTTATTGTTGATAGCAGAAGCCAAAAGAACCTCATCTTAGTAGAGGTCGTCAAACAGTTGGGATTGTCGACAACACCACACCCGCAGCCATACAACATCGGGTGGCTTCGCCAAGGACGAGATCTTCGTGTTAGCTAGCAATGTCGATTGTCATATGGCATCCAGCCCTTCAAGGATGAGGTATTATGTGATGTTTCCCCACTGTATGTCTGTGATGTTCTCTTGGGCCAACCATATATGTGGAAGAGCCATGTTGTTTATGAGTCTCGACCCCGTAGTGTCATTTTTACTTTGGGGGGTCATCTCTACAGAATACCAGAGGTAGTACTAACTATTGTTCCACCTAAAAAGTGTCATAAGGTAGTATCTCATACTACAAAATTCATCTTATTCACAATCTATTCGAAAGGGGAACAAAAGGACATTGCAACCACTACAATTTCTCCCCCTACACCTTCTATCCAATAGAAGCAGGTCAACAAGGTTGCAACAAAGCACAAAAATTCCTTCTGCACACCTTCCTCTCATGTATCTCAACTTTTTTAACAGCCTCAACTTCAACAGGTTCATGACAGACTTTCCACAAACTAAGCAGCGCGACGTCTCCAGCAATACAAGCAGCTCACCCAGATGCAGATCCAACAAACGCTTTTCCCTCTCCCCTGGGAATTCAACACAATGGAGACCATTTCTTCCTAAGGAGGGAGGATTTATCCAAGTGGATATCAGTGGCCACCCACCTTTTCCGACTGGCTCCAAACAGTTTTCTGGCAATTTTGGCAATTTACTATTTTTAGCAGGTTTTAACTTCCGGGGCCATTTTGAGGGCCTAAATGAAGGTTTTTCAAGATAGAGGTTCTCAATGATATTCAAAGGAATTATTGAGCCCCCAAAATGAATCTCCTTGATGATACCTTTCCAACGAGCTATCATATGCCTAAAACGAAGATCGTACGCAAAAGTTACGACCCTGGGAAGTTGTTGTACTAACTTACCCAAATGGGGCCCACATGACTTTTGGTGCTTCATCTCCTAGGGTTAGGTTTTTGGATGTCTAGGAATTTTGCCATTATTTTTTATTGTAAAATGGCCTCTAGAGCCTCATTTTAATCATCTTCTTGTGAATGTGAGTAGCCGTCACATCTCTTCTCAAAGATAAGCTGCCACCATTCTAGCGAGTCTTTCACTCTGTATTTTTACAGTCTCTGTACATTTCTTTGATTAATATAAATCATGTATTACTGTATATATGTGTTTATGGTTGCATCTCTGATACATTTATGTTATATTATTGAATATCTACAATATCTTTGTGCATTTATTTATTATATCTCCGCTCTCATTTCGTGCCGAAAATAATCCGGATCAAGTATGACCATGCTCACATGCATGAAGAGAAAACAGACAGAGTGTCGACTAGGAAACAACAAAAACTTTGGGTTTGGCACTACTCTTTGCTCATTCTTCTTCTTCGAGAGTGCCCATCTTGAGTCCTAGAGAGACTGTGTGGGGGCATGTGGCCTCCTTCCTAGCAGTATGCATATGGGCAACATTTCTACCACGACAGAGGGGAGGGAGGACCATAGAGGCCTTCGACAACACATTTTTTTACTGGTGGGCATGATAGATTCCAACAATAGAGGACTACCCCTATGCTGGAATCAACTTTTCCAGGGATCCATATGTGTCCATGCCTCTCTAAGAGGAGAAAGGAGAGATAGGTAACATATTTTAAAAGTTATTTAATTTTTAATTGTTTTTTAATATATAAATTTTAAGTGTGTATTAGAGTACTGACTTTTGTGTATCTGTTATGTACAAATGTGGGACGAGTGCGCCCGACGGACTTCCCGAGGAATCAGTGACATCCTCGACCAGAGGTGGGACTAGAAGTAGCCGATGGACTAGCACCTGTAGGAGGACCTCCAGCCAGAGAGGTTGAGAGAGTTTTGAGGCGGGTGGAGCGCAACCTCACCGCGCTCACTCGTAGAGTGCCTATGGCTGGTATCAAGGATCTGTCACCTTCTATGCAGCCTCATGTAGTGGGGGTGCCACGAACTTGGGTCCAAATATTCTGGCATTTATCCAACACCATCGTTCACTATGGCAGGGCCAATAGGCCTCGAGCTTAGATAGGATAGACTTTTATGTGCCGAGGGCACCTTTGTATATTTTTTTAGGGCATAATCCCCACAATGTATATTGAACCTTATTTTTTAGGCATTCGCACCCACCTATGTACTCCTGACACTTTTGATATATATATATATACACACACATCTTATTTGTCTTATGGATCACATTTTTTTACAAATGTATGTACATGTGTACATGTGTGCAAGATTCCAGTCTAACACTTGATTAGCTAGAGTATTTGTCATATGATTAAATCTTGTAGGAACATGGATATACATATTGTAATCAAAGTAACGTTCTAAGAGACGTACCCTAGTAAGGAAACGTCGGTGCAAAGTAGGATCATAAATGTGGTAAAATCCATTTAACTGGGACACAACCAGCTGAGCATTTAAGTAGACCCGAAGGTGATAAATTCCATGCAACAAAGTGTCATGAAGCAATTATATCACTGCGTTGTACTCGACGACATTGTTTGTGGCATCACCTAGACAAATACCTCTAGAAGATAGAAACTGACCTCCAGGTGTGAAAATCACCCAAGCTATGGAAGCAAGCCTCCGAGTGTGTCGGCTAGTGCCATCCATGAACCCAAATAACACCTCTGATTCACTTCACATATGCCACAGTGAAAAGAGAAGACATAAATAACTACATGTTCATAAAACAAAAAGACAAAAAACTATATAAGAACTATACATATGTACAAGAAGTCACCCAGGCGACCAACCTAAGAGTAATACTTCTTGAGCTAGAGCCCATTTCTAGGCTCTGCCAAGGAATTTCCTTCAAAGTCAATGTTGGCACAGGGGCATACCCAGGGTTAAATGCTTAACAATGCACCAACAAAACCCTCACTTCCAGCCCTTTGGGAAACACCTGCGAAGCAGGCAAATTCTCACCCGAGGTAGAAGCAGGGGGGGTTACAGGACGCAAGTGTTTATAACCAATCTAGGACATGGATCTATGATAATAACACTATGCAAAATCATCTATTAACACTTAGGATTAACATGCATTAGTTCATTATCACCACAGAACACACTCAAATATAGATCGACGCAAAAACAATAAAGATTAAGCACTTCAACCACTTAGCACACAACACTGAGTTAGATCTAATATTCATTTATCTTTAACACAAGTAAAGCACTAAGCATCAATAGATCTATCTATCATAAATTATCAAGAACTGAGAAGATTCATAATATAAACAACACAACATAAAGAAATCCAAAGACATAAGATATACATGGTTCACCCCAGTGTGGGGCTACATCCACCAACTGCTTCGTCTTCTTTATTATTCTTCAATCTCTTACATTCAGTGACTCTTGTGCACTAAGCCACTGATTTGAACTTCCTAAGGGACAGGAGATCTACGTACTAAGTACCAGATCTTCCTTCCAAACTAGGTCAAGGCACAGAGCCAGCTCCCTATCAAGCACAGAGCCAACTTCTCTATCGAGCACATAGCCTTAACACATACATAATTTGTTGCATAAAGCAAGTCCAGACTATTTTCATTTATCTACCAAGACTTTGCTTCCCTGATTTCTACTTCTACCATGCATTCTTACTTATTTATACTTTTACAATCCCTTACAATAAGGCCTAATCATGGGTAAACCGCATGGGCTGACATCCCATAACCCATTACAAAAACCCTAGAGAACCCCTTATTGGGTCCACATAGCTTGCAAAATAGATGAAATCTGTGATCTCAGCTCTGCATGGGTGTTCCATCTTCGGCTAGCCTGTCGAAGTCCAAAAGTGGTCCAAACCTAACCAAGGTTTCCTCAAAACTTGGTCGAGGGCCAACAATCAACCAAACGGTAAGCATCCTTCTTTAAGACATCTTTCACAATGAATGGTCTGAACCACATGGGTTTGAACTTGCCTGCCCCCAGGGGATATTTTTCTTGATCATAGACTAAGACAAGATCTCTTTCATAGAAAATATGAGGATGAATGGACCGATCGTACTGACAATTGACTCATTTCTTATGAGCCTCATTGGTTGAGGCTGCATCACGATGTTTCTCATCGATATGCTTAAGATATAATAGGCATTCCTCAAGCGGTGAAGTGTTTGACAGTAATTCCACTGCCAATTTTAAAGACGAGATCTGGCACTCAATAGGCAAGACTACTTCCAACCCGTATACGAGTTGAAAAGGTGAGAAACAGGTGGAAGTCTTTAGAGATGTTCGATAGGCCAAAAACGTCAAGTACAACATCAAATGCCAATTTGAATTGGAAGAATTGATCATTCACTGAAGAATAGTCTTGAGAGACTTATTCACAGCTTCAACCTGACCATTCTCTTGTGGGTAGTAGGGTGATCAATTTTCTTGCCTCAACCCAAGCTTTGATGTTAACTTGATCATCATTTTTTTTTGGAAGTGACTACCATGGTCAGTGGAAATCTCCTTCGAGATGTCAAACCTTGCTACTATCTGGTTAAAAATGAAAAGAGTCTTTGTTTCTCCATCATTGTTAAACATTGGTATAGCCTCAACCCACTTCGTGAAGTACTCTACCGCGACGATGAAGTAACGATGCCCCCTAGTTGAAGCTGGGTGACATGTAGTAAAGTCAATCCCTGACTTGGTGAAAGGACAAAAAATAATGACAGGAAACATGGGAGCAGGATGTTCCCGCATCTTTCGAGAGAATATCTGACATGGGAGACACTTCTTGACCAAATCAATGCAATCCTTAATTAATGTAAGCCAAAATTAACTGACACGTAGAATATTTTGGGTTGTTGCCAACCCAGAAAAATGACCACCACATGCTCCAGTGTGGCAGTCATTCAAAATGATCCCTTCTTCCTCGTGTATAAGGAACTGGTGAAGAATGCAATCTACACCTCAACGATACAAAGTGTCATTGAGTATGGTATAGTTTCATGCCTGATGGTGAATTCATTGAAGCTCGTCGTGGGAAGTAGATGCAAGGCACTTCAAATTATGGAGATAGACTAGTATATCTCCATACTAGGGTCCGAATATGCGATTAGAAAATATTTCCTTTTATAGGTGATTCTTCAAGTGTGATATCACTAGATTTGACCGAATGTTCTGAAATAAGTTCGACAAAGACCGACAACTTTTTGGATTTCGTGGAAACAAAATCCAAGTCAAATTCCTGGAGGATTACAATCCATCTATTGATATTTCCACCAATGACCTGTCGTGTCAACACATATTGGAAAGGGTTCACAATGACAATAATGATGGTCTTCTGAAGAAAAATGTAATGATGGAACCACTGGACAACGTGCACTGCTGCTAAAGCAAGCTTCTCAACATGGGAATAGTTGAGTTTCAACCAAACCAGGCCTTGGCTCAGGTAATAAATAACATTCTCCTGGAGCAGATCATCCTCTTGAACCAAGACCATGCCAATGGTTGACTCTGCAGTGGCCAAGTACAACAGGAAATATCTGTTATAATCGGGAGGCCGAAGCAAAGAGGAAAACGTAAGGGAACGTTTCAACGCTTCAAAATATAATTGATCGGCTTCATCCCAACATAATGGGACTCCATTTTTTAATAGATGCATAAACTCTTTAGTGATCTCGGCATAGTTTGTGACAAAATTCCGAACAAAGTTTTCTTTCCTCTGTAAGCTCTGAAGCTGGGGTATTGTGAACAAGGGAGGCAATTGAACTATTGCCTCAACCTTGAGAGGATTGGCCATGATCCCTATTGTCGAAACAATGAAACCTAAGAGATGACTTGACGTCACGTAGAAACCACACTTGTTAGGATTCAAGTGAATCTAATAGTAAAGACATCGTTCGAAGATTAGTTGGAGGTGTGTGGGATGATCGAATCTCTTGCAAGAGAGTGATGCTATATCATCAAGATATTCCTCGACTATATGTCTAAGGTTGTGGAAATAAAACGATATGGTGCTGAAAAGTCACTCCATCATTCTTCAGGCCAAAAGGCATATTACAATACATGAACGTGCCCCAAGGACAAATAAAATTTGTTTTATGCTAGTCTTCGGGTTTGATTTGAATCTGGTTATATCTTGAAAAACCATACATGCATGAAAAGACCTCTCATCTTGCGCATTCATCGACAATCTGATTGATGAATAGGGTGGGAAAATTATATTTCGGATAGGCCTTATTCAAGTCACGGAAGTCCATGCACATGAAAATCGTACCCTGTTTCTTGTTAACCGGAACAGGTTTTGACACCCATTCTATCAACTGTATGGGGTAGATAAAACCGTCTTTAAGAATTTTTTATTCTTCAGCCTTAATTGCTTCTTCTTTCCGAGGATTCATCGGAGAAATCTTCTGTTGGACCATCTTGGCATCAGCATAAGTCATTATTTCATGTTCGATGATTCTTGGGTCTATGCCTGGCATTTCCTCATAATACCAGGCAAAAACGTTGTGAAATTCCTTAAATAACTCTGTATAAATTTGAATCTCTTCGGGGGAGCAGTCTGCTTGGACGAAAAAATTCTCCACGATTCCAGGGGTTCTGGAGATATATATAGGGATTGTTTTAGTGATACTCTCCATATTAACCTTAGCATAAACTAGTGCGTAGCCAGAGGATTAATAGGACAATACCTATCTCCAGTCATAGTCAAAACAAATTCACCTACCTCTATTCTCCTTAACTCTGGGAGGAAGTAAGATCTATGATGCAGATCATCCCAGGGTCTGTCTAGACCAGTAAATTCCTCAAGAATCACCTCATCTGAGGGAAATACTAGGTCTAAAGAATTTGTAGTGGCAAGAGAACCTTTCACCCAAATAGGCTCGAGAACTGGATCTAAATCATGTGTGGGAGTCGGATCGTGGTCAACCGAAGTTTACTAGACAATTTTGTATGGAAATTCATCCGCGGACAAGGGAATCTCCATGACAAAATTCTCTATCCCTTCCATTGAGGCTGATTGGGAAGGAAGAGTCCACATATCATGAAAGTAATTCGTTCGAAACAACGAAATTTGAAAAATTTCATCCCTAGGTTAGTCGGGGGCAGGCGATATAATATTTAAATTGTTAGAAGGAGGTGGGTAATGGAAAGTACCCATCAATGATGGACACAAACCAACCCCTATGTTGACAGTGTCGGGCTAAGGATTATCAACCATCAGGACCATGGATGCCCCCGATGAAGGGTTAGGACGGGAGAAAGATAACTAGTCAATGGTCACAATTTGACCCTCGTGTGGAAACAACAAGAGCTAAAATACTGTAGCAACCATTGCATGCATTGCATAGGTCCAAATCCTTCCTAACAAAAGGTTCTAGTCGATAGGTGCATCAACCACTTCAACTTCGACACACACGGTATTTCCTCCTAACTGCACGGGGAAAGAAGTAATGATTCCATGTGATCTGAACAAATGACCATCAAATGTCATAATCAATGTAGGCGACAGAGACAAAATAGGTTTGTCAATGGCCTTCCAACATGCCAATGACATCACGAAAGTTGAGGCACCCTCATCAACCACCGTACGAAAGATATTTCGAGTAAACGATTTTGTGTTGTAAGATATTTCAAGTCGATTGGATCGAGAACAATCAATCTTGGGTTACAAGTCTCTACAGATCACAAGGTGGATAACATAGATTTTCTCTACAAAGGGCATCTTTGGAGGACTTCCAAAGTAGACATTGCACAAGGGCTTTGTTCCAAATCTTCCACAACAGAGTATTTCTAGGAATCCCTCACATTCGGATTATGAGAAGCTTTCGTGAACACACCTTTGGGGATGCATGTCATTGTTTCTCCCATCGTCGTCTCAATTTGGAGAGGAACCAGTGGGTTTTTGTCTTCTTTTCCCTTTTCAGTAGATTTGATATTCCGTAATCTTGGGCCCTGGTCACTATATGAGCACCACCTTTCAACATATAAACATTTGTGACTGGGTTGTTACCAGTAGATGAGGGGGGTCCCTGACTGCCCCCTTCTGCACTTGAGGATGATGAAGCTTGAGCCATGTTTTTCCCATGTGGAAATGGGTTCATCAACACCGCAAGCTATTGTTGTTCCAATAGCTTCTGAGCCTCCGCAAGTTGAGGGCACAAGCGAGTCAAGTGGTCCTCCATGCAAAGGTTGCACAGATACTTCGATTTTCTCTTCTTTGTTTTCCCCCGCCAACATTGTTATTATCCTTTTTGTCCCCTTTACCCTTCTTTTTCTGTTGTTTCTTTTTTCCTTCAGGCTTCTGGTTGTCCTTTGGGTTCATTGACTGCACACTATGCACGTATGACGTTTGGGTAGGGGGAACAGTCGAGCTGAAGGTTTGGCTGGCCGCAGTCTGTTGTATCGACAATTGTTGCAATTCATTTGATAACAGATCAATGGAATTTCCTTGTTTTGATCCCACAATACCATCAGCATGGGGTCTAGACTTTTGTTTGGCATTGTCGAGGATGGACCGTGGCACATCTGGAAAGATCTCATAGAGCATGCTGGACTGAGAGTAAATTAGTTCAAGATGTTGTGCTCTCATTATCGCCTCCTCCTCTGAAAACACTCTAGAAGTTGCAACATATTTTGATACAATGGGTACCAAAGACTTCAGGAACCACTCCAACAACAAAGTTGGTGGTACATGTACCTTAATCAATCTTTTATGATGCCTCCATTCTCGGATGTGGTCAGAGATATGGTCGACCTTAGTCTACTAAAAGTTGGCCAACAATTCGGTGTCGACATCATATCTCATGGGTAACTGGAAATGGTTTAGGAATACCATCGCCATGTCATTAAAGTAAGATTACCTTGAGTGGTCGAGCTCAATATACCATTTTGCGACACCCTAGATAAGAGTGTGTTGAAAAAGGCGCAACTAGACGGAGTCATCGCGTAGTGATTTTCACGAGTGCCATAAGTGGAAGGTTGTCACATGATCACCTGGGTCTTCGCCAGGCTTGCCTTCAAATTTTGGAATATCCAAGGGAAACTAAGTCGGCATGGGGGGCCAATGTGGATCATGACAAATTGGGTCATTGAGCAACCTTGACAAGTCTGGCAGATGTAGTGTTGCCAGAAACGGTAGTTTAGGTTGAGTACTATGTACAGGAAAAATGGGTCCTAGAGTTTGACTGGCACCAGGTTGCCACAAAGAGTTGGACTGTTGGCCAGGGTTATGGTAGAAGATGTGGCCTTGAACAACGTACAGAAACTACGTTTGTTCGGATATCATCGACTAAATCCCATAATTGGACAACATGGGTTGGTCAGGGATTTCTCCCTGCATTGTATTCCAAGGATTTTGGAAGGGAATGCCGCCAACTGATCTAATGGGCATAGGTACTGAACCCTTCTCGGGGTTCCATTGAAGATGGAAGGGGTTTCTCCCGACTAACATCCATTGCAAGGGAACTCATCCCTACCATGGATTCCAAAGTCCCCGAGAGGAGAAAACTCATGTACTTTCCCCCTTTGTAGGAATAGTACCCTGCACAGGGTTTTGTTGCCCAAAACCGGGGTTGCCCCCAACCGAGATGACAACCAAATAAAAAGTGTTGTTACCAAACGTGTCGAACAAAGAAAATGACATGGATCCCACCGGTGTATTTTAAGACAAAGGTCCTAAACTACATGCTCCAAACGAGTTGTAGTTAGCATGCAGCCCGATGGGTTGCTAAAAAGCACCACCAAGCGAGGGGGACGAAGGAGGTATATGACCCCCACCATAAGAGATATCATTAAAGGGGACTAAAGTGCCCCTAATAGACCCTTTCATGGGAGTTTTGGATCTCCATGCCCCCAAACCCATGGTCTGTAAGGTGGAGTAGGTAAGGAATAAGTTTGAATCGAAGTCGTGCATCTGATATGAGAATGGAGGCCCCATCGTACTCAGAATAAATGGAGTAGTGGTCACTGTCGATGACAGTATCAGACCGTTGCTCGAGGTAGAGGAATTCGAGACCATTGTGGTATGGACTAGCAAATGTGGGTTAGAAGGAAAAAATACCCCCTGTGGTAGTGTCCAAAATGAGAGTATGAGGACTCCTGAACAAAATAGCAACATTTGCTTCCATGGCTACCTATAAGACTAATTGAAGCTCGTTAGGTGTCACCTTAGGAGGGACAAATTTTACTAAGATGGGCATCGAAAAGTCAGTAATTGGAGGGTTGGATAGCACGAGAGCTTGCGCCCCAAGGTTAGAAATAGTAGGTTCCTCCGGAGTCAAATAATATCCTCTCGGAGTTGGCTCAAGCATAGTTTCCTGCGGCCTAGTCGCTTTGAATGACCCTTGTTGGTTAAGTCTTTGCCGTAACGGTGGAAAAGGTGGATCTAATGCAACCGTCGACAGACCCTGAAGCCTTCACGACTGGAAAGTATCTTGATATTCCACTTTGTGAAAATATCAATCGACACAGTAAGGCTTGAATAGAGTTTAAAAACCAAGCACACACTAGAAAAATTCCTATAAGACAAATCAAGCAAACAACTATCTAGTAGGAAGAACAGTTGCGCCAACCAACACTAGAGAAACTAATCGGTGCAAGTGCAACTCAAAAATGGAAGCACCCTTCAGGTATACTCTATGAATTGTGACACGATGTATTCCCTAGGTACCGTGGTATACCCTTGTAGTCACCCATGTAATTCCCTAGAATATGGGCAACTAAGTTTCCATCTCGCAGTCGATCACCAAGCGGGTATAGTCGATAGTTGGTCAGATCGCAATGAGCAGGATAACAAGTCTGAAACCTATCGAGGGTATCAAAATAAAGTGGTCCATAAGACAACATAGGATATCGAACAGATTCAAGTTCCACAAAGCTCCGTAGGAAAATGCAGTCGGTTGTACTCCCATAACAAATCCTCAATATGTGTTCCCCAATATGTTTAGTCTGGATTTGGAGGGGTTATCTCCATTGCCTTTCCTCATGTGACCTCGTGTTTAACCCTTGTGTTAGAGGGGGGTCCCGGATAAATTTTATGACACTAGACTTTAACACTCCCTAACTATGACTCTAATGTTTGTTTAAATGGCCTTGAAGAGTTTCCTCTCCAATCTAATTCAAGGCCCTAACCCTAAAATAGTTGGTTGACCCTACAAACATAAAAATTCTAGTTAATTTTATATTTAGAATTCTTTTTAATGGCTTGATTCACTCAAGGGATATGGCGTTGAAACTAGTGATGTTATAAGAGACGAAAAATAGGAGAAAAAGATGAAACTTGAAAGAAAAATTACTTCTAAACAAAAGCAAAGTTTTACAACTAACTCTTTGTAGCCAACTTTTCTTTAACTAACTTTTTCAAGATCTTTGGAAAGAAGACCTAAAACGAATTTTTTCTTTACTACAAGCTACCTATGTTTCAATAAATCAATAAAGAACTTAAAAAACAGACTCTTTTTCCTTTTTAGCAAATAACCAACTCTAACTAATTTACCAAACTAAAAAGATATTTTTTTAAATTGCTTCAAACATAAAAAACTAAAATAAATCTTTTTTTCTTTTTTCCAAAGTGAAAGGGGTAAAAAGAACACTAAAGCAAGACTGAAAAAAATATTTGGCCCACTGCGGATCGCAGGGAATCACTAAAGAAATCGAAAAGGTAGATCTATAAATCACAAGCTTACTTAAAACCCTTTCAAAACTAAACACAAAAAAATCAATCAGACAAGTAAACTGAACTCTAACCCAGGCTATGTCTATAAGAAAGAGACTCTGGAATCATCCAAGAAACCCTGAGAAGTGTGGACTTCAATCAGGAAAGAGGCCAACTGCCTCATTTTCCAAAAAAAATCTTGAAACAGAGACGTAAGTTGTTGCATCAGCAACCTACGTATGTATGTGGGTTTTTTACTAAGAAGAGCACGTATGTACATAGTTTGACTCAAGACAGGGAGCATTTACCTATGTATCTTTCCAAAAAAGAAAAGAACAGATAGACTCACAGGGCAGGGACAATTGGTATAGCACTTGAAGGTGACCAATATCCCTTAACAAACTCAGAAAACTCGACAAAAACTTGAAAGGAAAACAAAACCTATCAAACAATCCAAAATCCCCTAAAAACCCCTAGAGGCTTCCCTAGTATGGTCGCAAGTTCTTCTAGTAGAAAAAAAAACCCTATGACTACACCAGGGTTCAGAATGTAAGCAGATCAATTAACCATCTAAAATTCAATTAATTCTCTATAATACCCGAAACATACAAAAAACCATATGAAGAAAGCAAGGAAAAGGATATCGGGTAACTATACCTCTAATCCCATGTCAAGTGATGACCTCCTCACGCTTGGAAGTTATTTTGACTGCACGCCTCCTCTCAGGGCTGACCTGCATCCAAAGATTGAAAAACAGAGAAATAAAAGCATGTTATTCCATATATAAGTTAGGGTTAGATGTTAGAATGTCAAGCATAAATCAATAAAAGTATTCAAGACACCATCATTTGGGAAAGGAAAATGTAATTATTTTTTTAATAACATGAATATTATACCTTTACAATCTAATTCGATCACCACTCCGTGAGCCTAGTCTGGGCTCCTCTTCACCAAGCTCCAAGTGCACCTTGTATGAACTTCTCCTATCAACCTTATGATCTCTTCTTGGGAAGTTAATGGGTTCTGATGGAGGAAGAAGGGGCTAATGAGGGAATGTTGAGGCAACTCTCACAAAAGGAAACAATATCTTGGGCAAGGAGGGGAAGTGAAATTGGGTAGATTTTCACTGTTCTTATGCTTAGATTTGAAATGAGACCCCAAAACCTCCTTTTATATGAAAAAAGGATGGTTATTTGGTTGGGTGATGGGCTATAATAGGTGTATTAGTTGGGAAACTACCCAATAGCCCGTAATCTCAACGAATTCCTTGCAAATTTTAATTTTTTGCAACTTTTGCAAGTATACGCGGGTTGTAATGGTGCAGCATACGTATGTATGCGAGTTGTAGTGGTGCAGAAAGCGTACGTACACAAGAAGTAATGGTGCAGGGCACGTACATATTCTAAAAATTGGTTTTTTAAGAAGAGCAACTCAACAGTGCTTTGGAAAAAAATGCAAGTAAGAGGGCCAAGGCCATGTATGCATGTGTAGAGAAATTTAGGGTTATAACATAGATGAAAGCATGGAATCTCTTAGATGGAGGGATATGATTGCCAAATTCCAAAAGAATAGCATGCATTCATGCATGAAACCAGGATTAGGAGGGAGATAATCCTAAATGATATGATCCATTGAAGAATCAATGAATATTGTAAAGTATATGTCCATGTTCCCCATTGAAAGTAGCAACCATGATAAGCAACACGTCTTCAGTTTGACTCTAGAAGAAGTCTTCTTAGAAAATAAGCCTTAAGTATCCTTGGTTGTCCATCTACATCTATGTTCCTATGATGAAAGGAAGAATTTGGAATATTCAAGAAGGAAGGGCATGGAATCTATAGAAGACTCCATGGACCCCAAAGTTAAAGAGGAACATGAGGAAGAACATGAAGATTCCAAGAAAGAAAGAAAATCCAGAAAAACCAGTTATTATACCAAGAATCATAAGACTACCAACATGGTTTGAACCCCACTAGAAGTAGTCAAGAAGAAGGAATGGAAGCGATGATGAAGAACAATGTATGTAAGAAATTGTGAAAAAGACTCATGAATGGAAGCATTGTGAGATTTAGAACTAGAGGTTCTTCCAGAAGGAGGGAGAAGACTATGACGACAAATTGTTCCAGTAAACTAGATATACCTGTATCTGAGATATTATATCTCTTGCAATATCCATGGACTAAAGTTTACATCAGTTGGATGTAAAAGACTGTTCTTCCCAATAGAGAAATTGAGGAAGAATATTATGTAGAGAAATATCAAGGTTTTGAGGTATATTGTAGTATACCTAGGGAGGTAATATGGGGTAACTAGGGAGGTACCCAATGGGAATGTAGTTATGTGTTATTAGTGGAATTCAATTAATATATGAGAATGTGGTCATTTAATGTAAGGTAGACTAGGTCCACTATATTAATAAAGGCCCACTATGGTAGTTGGATGTAATAAATGTGAGAAGGTTCTCTAGAAGGTTCCTAGGAGATAGGGAGAGCTATATAAAGAAGTGTAGGCAATGTAATAAAACATAGTGAAGAATATTGTGATTGTACAA